>LS517587.1:333865-387761 GCA_900490845.1 Pristionchus japonicus | reverse complement strand
ACCATGACTACGAATTTCGTCATCATTATGAAATCGCTCCAGGTTGAAACCACTATGCAAATGATCAGTGGGGACATAGGAGTCAGGAAGCACCAATAGGAAGACGATTCGGCACCTCTAGAAAGAAAATACAAAAATACATTTTCAAATTTCCCGCGCTATAACGCGCCGCAGACGCGTCGCGGTCGTTCTAAACGTGACCCATCTTCTCATCTCACCGAGTACTATTACCTGCACCAGTATGGGCCGGATCCCTCGGATACCCTTCTTGGCCTAGTTCCACGGGTATGTTCACAATCTCAGATAGTCGCTCATATATGTCTCGATCTCTCGTTTCGCATGGCTCTCTCGCAGGTTAAAGAAATTGTAAGAATGTGTGAAAGTTAGAGACCGATCCAGCAAGATGACTTACTCGCACTCAACCCGACGACGTTATTTTACAAAGCGAAAGCAACTCCGGAAATCGCAATACAAATTGAGAAAGTAATGTGACCCCTCTTAACATGACGTACTTGCACTCGGGAATGTCGTCGGGCGTAACGAGCTGCGGATCCGTTTCATCGGTCAGATCGTAGAGACGGCTGCCCTCAGGACAAACAACAACCTGTAATCAGAAACTGGAAGACTCCAGCAGCCTCCCAACCACTCCAATCCTCCCCCCACTAACCCTGCGAAGTTACATGCTGACCATTTAATTTTCATTTAATTTTTACTCTATTGTCAGAAAAAGTGAAGGAGCACAGCTTATTGAAACTATACAAAATGTGTGATCACCATAGATTGGACGTTATCTTCAGTCATCAATGGAGCGGCAATTACAAATGGCGAGGGCACAACGGTTGTTGGAGATTCGAGCGTATCAACGGAAGGGCAAAGTTCTGAAATTTTTTTGAAAATTGTTATATACTTGAATGATTTCGAACTTCGTAGAAGAAAAACTTCAGGGATATGTTTCTATACAGAACAAGTTTGAATGCTGAGGTACCCTCGGAGCAAAAGTATTCGTCCGTTGCTGGTACATATTCTTCTTTTCCAGCCACGTTTCTGCGCCAGAAATGGCCGGTGTCGGGCCTGGAAAATGAAACCCGGCTCTTCAAAGCTCTCCCTTTAAAGTCTCCCTCTCCCTAACTTGCAAACGAGAATCGAGGTAGAGTAGGACATAGAATCGAAAAGACGGAGGTCATACATGCACGAGTAAATCTTGAAAGAGCATTAATTTCAACAGGAAAAGTCAGGAAAAGTTTAACCGTTTCTCCATTTTCCATTTGCGGTCCTATCAGAGCTGTGAATTTGAATTGATCAGTAGAATCAGGGATCGGCGTTTTTTGAGGGGCGGTCGGGCATGGCAGTGGGCCTGAAAACAGAATGCAATACACAGAGAGGCCAGTCAAATACTGCGAAACAATGCTTGAGATCAAACAAGAATTGGGAGAAAATGGAAAGACAATTACTAAACACTACCTGCCTGGCTTCATCGCGAGGCATCCTGTGGCCGACTCCCATGAGATAGCAATCAGTAGAACGAAGAGAAGAGACATTGTGCAGGCGCTCCTGAGTTGGCAGAGCGATTGCGAGCTGCCGAACGATTGGATTGTGAGCGTAGGAAAGAACACGTCCATCCCTCTCCCCACCTTTCTCCCGCGTTCCTCATCCATCTCCACTTCATCTTTATCTACAATAAGCGAGTTTAATGGATGAGAACTGCTCGAGAGATCGTCCATGGTCGAACGATCTTGAAGTATTGAATAGAAAAAATTGCTTGAAATTGTTGGATATCACGCCTGTCAGGAGAGAATCGAGCTAGGGGTGGGAATAGAGCGAAAATGGTGAAATGAGTTAGTACCGGATTTTTGCACCCCTAACCATGCCCTAGCAGCCCCCAAAGTCCCATTGTGCTGGGATCACTCTGTGGCTCCATGCACCGGGTCATTTCCATGAAGCTCCAGCTTTGAACTCGAATATCTCGCTTCTAGTGAGTTTTTAGGGAAAATTGCTCTAAGTATGACCCCCGCTCCTTTTTCGAGCTCTATCGATCAGAACAAACTAGAGGTCAGAAAATTGATTCTGAACGGTGCTACACTTCAGGACGCATAACTCAAAAGTGTAGGTAATGGACCTCTTCTTATTGAAATATGTTATAAAGCTGAAGGAGCTCTTTCGAATGAGTGGCTAACGAAAAATATACGTTGGTCCTGAGACTATGTTTGCCACTTCAGAAGAATTGCGATGATTTGAATTTATTTTACTTCGCACCGCGCACTCCAGAATACGCGGAATGGAATGAAACATATCATTCTCTCCATCGGCTTTCTCTCTCGCTCGCGCCATTCCTTTACGTTTCATCCCATTCCGCACACTCTAGAGTGCGCGGCGCGGTGTAAAAGTAATTCAAATCATCGCAATTCTTCTGAAGTGGCAAACATAGTCTCAGGACCAACGTATATTTTTCGTTAGCCACTCATTCGAAAGAGCTCCTTCAGCTTTATAACATATTTTAATAAGAAGAGGTCCATTACCTACACTTTTGAGTTATGCGTCCTGAAGTGTAGCACCGTTCAGAATCATTTTTCTGACCTCTAGTTTGTTCTGATCGATAGAGCTCGAAAAAAGAGCGGGGGTCATACTTAGAGCAATTTTCCCTAAAAACTCACTAGAAGCGAGATATTCGAGTTCAAAGCTGGAGCTTCATGGAAACGACCCGGTGCATGGAGCCCCAGAGTGATCCCAGCACAATGGACTTTGGGGGCAGCTAGGGCATGGTTAGAGGTGCCCAAATCCGGTACTAACTCATTTCACCATTTTCGCCTCATTCCCGAGAAATATCATTCTAGCTCGATTCTCTCGTGACAAGCGTGATATGTAAAATAACTCGTATGCATTCAACCCATATTCGACTGCTGTCCATGTCGAATAAGCTTCTTGAACGTACGAATTGATTTCTCTCAGAAAAAGCAGTGAAGAGATCGGTCAAGCCGGCCGTTCCGATCTTGCGCAAGGAATGGGCGAGAAAGAACGAGCATGCAGGGAAAAAAATGAGAGTGAAACGCGCGGTGGTGGAATGTTCACGACTAACCTCCCATTCTCACTCCTTTAGCGAGAAGGTCAGCGAGAGACCAGTCGAAAATTCCGACAAAAATTGTAATGATACAGAATTATCCGAATTTGCTGCTTGCTTACGATTTCCGTTTCAGCAGGGTTAAATCATTTGCCGCGAGAAAAAGGGATCAATCGGAGACGGATGAGTAATGTGAATTCCTATTTACTATCTACTATGTACCTTCGTTTCCTATTTTCCCGTGAATGTGACTTACTGAACGTCTGCAGCAACGGCCCAATCTGATTTTATTCCTCATTGTGGAGTAGATTATCATTCGTCAGAATACTTTGTTTATCTCAGAGAGCAAGACACGATCGGCGCATAAATTATTATAAATAACGGGGCGAGTGGAATCGGGAGCGAGTGCGGAGTTGCGTAGTGATGATGCAACAACAGTGTGTGAATGTGACCGGGGAGCGAAAGGGGCGGAGCTTTGGACTAAAGTGGGCGGAGCTAGCGATAACATGGGGCAAGACTTGAGTCAGGGGGACAGAGGGAGAGGGGTATGACCGGTATCGAGAGGCAAATCGATTGAGTGCGAGTAATGACTATTGGGGAAGGCGAGGTGCTGCAGCTGCTGCAGAGTGGGCGTGGCCTGCAGCAGGTGCAGCCGGGTGCTGCATCTGCAGTTTAGATCTTGATGTGCTCGGCGCACGTCTCACGGAAGATCGTGCAGCACATGTTGGGCACGTGCTTGACCTCGGAGAGGAGCGTGCAGGCCTGAAAATTGACGATATGTTTCAAAACCCATTCATTATTCCAGCAATGCATTAAGCCACGATTTCGTTCAGTTCTTCTATCGATAACATCATCTAGCCATAGATCTGAGGGTTGATGCCTTAGGTACAAAGGCCGGGGTCTTAATGCTAACAAGGCTAAGAGTTGTAAGCCTAAGAGTATGTCCTCACCTTCCACATCTGGCTTCCGAGTGTCTGCTCATGATTCTTACTCGTATTCCCATCCCCGTATAGGAATCGTACTATACTATCCACTACATCTCAGCGGTGTCATCATCACTATGCAATCCCTGGTCAATGCTCACCTTCCACATCTGGCTTCCGAGTGTCTGCTCGTGGTTATTACTCTCATTCCTACCACCTTCTATGGTGCGTATTCACTATCCACTCCAACTCAGCGGTGTCATCATCACTATGCAATCCCAACGCACTACTTACCTTCCACATCTGTGATCCAAGGGTCTGCTCGTGGTTATTACTCTCATTCCTACCACCTTCTATGGTGCGTATTCACTATCCACTCCAACTCAGCGGTGTCATCATCACTATGCAATCCCAACGCACTACTTACCTTCCACATCTGTGATCCAAGGGTCTGCTCGTGGTTCTTCGCCCACTCCTCGACCTTCTCGAGGTAGTCTTGGAAGTAGGACGAGCACACCTTCAGGTCCTTGTGGTCGGCCGAGCACTCTGGAGAACGATTATTAATGGCTGAAGCTGTATGGTCTAATGCAACACAGCTGGAGTGCAGAAAGCAAGAGGAGTAGGGTTGTCAGAATCAAGAATGGCTCTCCTCATTTCCTACATTCTCTCGCCTGCCTGATCGGTTAGAGAGTGTAGAAAATTAAGAGAGTAAATCTTGCTTTCCGAACTCTAATCACGACTTGGAGTTCAGTCCAGGTTATCCAAAGATATTACCTCCATTAACGAGAGGAGTGACGACGGTGGTGTCACTCCATTAAACTTTTCTGGGCTACCTAACCGGTCTATCCGGGTTTTTTGATACTGACCTCCACTGACGAGATTTTTCTTCTTCTTTTTTTTTCGAGATTCTCACCTCCATTAACCAGAGGAGTGACGACAGTGGTGGCGGCGACCTTGGCGATCTCTGCCTCCATCTCGGCCATGGAAGGACGAGGCGTGGAGACGAGCAGCTCGTCTTCCTGAAGGGAGATCAAAGATCAGTGATGACATCATAATCTTGTCTTTTGCCAGTCTAACTTCTCAAAGAGCGATGCATATTTTTCTATGAGCTGTACATATTGTACTTTTCAGTGCAGTTTTTGTGAGGTGTCGTCATAGAGAAAAGAGGTGATGGAAATCGGATTCATCAATTCCTCACCTTCTTCTCCTCCTCCTTGGGGGCCTCGGCAGCGGGCTGCTCGATGCCGGATCCCTCGATCTGCTCCTGAATCAGGACAATCATAATCGGCCTTTCATCATCACTACGCAATTGATTGTTTCACTGATGAAAATGATAAAAAGTTCACTAACCTCCTCCTTCTTGGGCTCCTCAGCTGCCACGGGGGCAACAGCAGGGGCCTCAGTGGCGGGCTGCTCAACCTTGGGCTCCTCTGCCTTCACCTCCTCAGTCTTGACCTCCTCGACCTTGGGTGCCTCAGTGGCGAGGGCGACGATGGGCTCCTGAATAGGAAAGATGTGAGCCGAATCGCGTAATGCTTCAGTGAGGAATGATCAGTGGTTGGTGTGGATGTGCTTTGATTGTACGAGGCATCTGACCACAAGAAAAAAAACATCGTCTATCATATATCGTCATCAACGTACCTCAGCGGGCTTCGCCTCCTCCTCCTTCTTGGGCTCCTCGACGACAGCGGGCACGACGGCGGCATCGGCTGCGGGCGCCTCGGTGGCAGCGACGGGCTAAATCAGTAGGTTCGATCGGAAACTAACGGTAGGATACTAGGGTAAGCGACGGTGGCGATGGACTACAAGCACAATTTCAGTTACAGTCATTTCAACTATTCTTGGGAAGAAGTTAGGCTAGGGGGTCAGGACGATACAGGAGCTCGAGGGAGCTAGAGTACGGTAGGCCAAGGATCGGTAGGTCGTGCGATAAGTCGCATCCTCACCTCAGCAGCGGCAACGGCGGCGGCGACGGTGGAGAAGGGGTTGAACAGGAGGGCCTCGGCCTCCTTGGGCGCCTCGGTGGGGGCGGCGGCGATGATGGGGGCGGGCTCCTGGGGAATGATTCGTTAGATTGAAATCCTTATTTCGAAATATATTGCGAGCGAGCAATGCGAATGAGTTTCACGAGCGCACTAAAACAAGATCAGAATGTGTTTTATAATGCAGTGTTCAATTGTCTTTGAAAAAAAAAACTAAAACACATTTCCAGTCCTCAAGAGTTATGCTCGACACTAAGCTCTGCTCATTTCACTAGCTTTGGCTCTCCAATTGATTACCCGCTCTTCCCCAAATCCTCACCTCGGCAGATCCCTCAACAACATCCAGTCCGGATCCCTCGACGGCCTCGACCTTCTCTGCCTTCTGCTCCTTCTCGCACTTGTCCCAACCGCACACCTGGATCGCCTCGGGGTGCTGCAATTCATTATTATTAATATTGTAATTATTCATTATTAATAATATTATAAATAATTAATTATTCGTTCGTAATTAGACCTGTGTATCTCGGGGTGCTGGAATTAGGGCATCATTAGCTGATCATTAAATGTCGGAACGAGGGAATTATGATTGACTGACAACAATGAAGCATTGTCACTGATATAGGTTTCAGAAACAGATTATCCCTGTTCTGTCACGATTATCGCCGATTTCATCTTGCGACTTTTGTTATAGATAAAAAAGGTGGACAGTAAACTAACAGAGTTCACGAAATTGCAGGAGATTGCGTTATGGTAGATCGGTTATTGCAAGGTTAAGGACACTTTGTACCTTCTGGTGCTTCTGGATGGCGAAGTTCTTGCCGTACTTGCCGATGTAGAGGCCGAGCTGGAGAGTCACGCAGCCTGGAAACGGACGATCAACCACTGATCTCATTTCGAAACCCGATTATAGCCTTCCATTCCGCATTGTTTGAATTAATAAGCAAAAGTTTCAGACACGGCTGTTGTTTTTGAAAGTTCAGAGATAGGACAGTCGGCCCAAACGAGCATCCTGAACAATGGTGTAACTCACGGTTTTAGTGGCTCCTTATCAAAACCACTATCAAATCACAGTGCGAATCGGCTTGTGTTCAGTTTATTGTTGCAAAACTAACCAGTGGCATCAGCGGCGCCGAAGATCTCGCTCTTAGGTGCGGCAATCTCGTAATTGGAGTAGCCCTTCTCGGCTCCAGTCGAGACGATGGTCGGCTCGAGCTCGATCGTCTTGGGCTGCTCTGCAAGTGTCGTTGGATTGATTAAAGTCACTTCGCGATAGGCCAAAGCCACCTACCGTATCCCTCGGACACGATGGCTGCGGTCTTCTGCAGCTTGCCGTTCTCGGTGAAGGCGATGAGGGCGCGGAGGTTCTGAGAGGAATTGGTTGATTAACCAAAAATTATGAAAGTGCATCTCAATTTGGTGAGATTTGTTTTACGTCATCACTTCATTACAACGCAATAATGATGGTTCCCATTTGAGCTCATTCAGTTGAGTTTCACAGTCTTCATTTGATCGAAAGGCGCATTCATCATCGATTCTGTTGAGGACCTTCGTCGAAATACAAATACCATTAGAGAGCTCAGCTGATCTCGCTAGGTGACGCACTCGCAACATTCCCGTCCTGCTAACAGTTCCTAATTAACGGTCACCGGCTCTCGAGTGCCGGCCCTACCCCAAGGTCTGGTTCTCGGCATTCCCTATGCTTTCTCTGTGATAAATCATGAATTCCGGCATTTTAACTCAGAATCAAATACAAATACAATACATCGAACTGCCCCGGTCACGGTCCCCGTTCCCTGTTCCTAGCCCCATTCTTGAGAACAGTCTCACAAGAGGAAGCAATGCAACAGGACAGGAAATAGCGCGCACTTGAGATATTTACTTCTTTCTGCTTTCAACTCTCTCAATTGTGCCTGTTCTCTAGCCCTGTCAGATGGACAAAAGAACGTGAGAGGATGAGAGAGTGTAGCAGTGTATGTATAATTATCTCGCGAAAGGCACAACAGCAATAAGCCCGCCACGCACTGAGGTTCCCTCTTGTACATGGGGTACAAAGGGCTTAGTGTGGCAGTGAGGGGATGGAACACCTAGTGGCGTCATTGCTTGTTCTCAAAAGGCCAATGTTCAAAATAAGTAATTGCTACTCAAGATTCAAGAATTCGTCATTGGCCTTGGGAACACTGAGCTTGGTCTAGCAGAGATGCACTTGCTTTTCGAATAAATAAGATTGATTCGGCCCCAAAGAAGCAACAAGCCAATGGGTTTTGTGTATGTTGTAGCTAAGATTATAGAACGAACCTCCATGCTCTCTCCGACTCCGAAGGCGGAGTACCACTTGCCCTTCTTGTTGGGCTGCGAGACGGAGAAGACGACGTTGTCGCCCTCGAGACGCCAGTTCACGGATGAACCCTGAGAGATTAGATTGCAAACTGATGATCAAGACCGAAAAAATATTGAAGCCGGTGTTGGATTCGCATTAGAATGCAGATAAAATTGAATTTTATCCAAGCTATTTTATCCTAACCCGTCCAGTTGCTGTTCGAGAAAAGCTGAGTTGTTGTTTTATGCAACGAGCGATATCCAATCAGGCGGGAATCGGATTGAACCCTTCCACCAACCTCGAACTTGTAGTCGCAGGTGGGCGCAGCGGGTGCCTCCTTCTTCTCGAGAGGGAGTTCCTCGACGGCTGCGGCCTGGAATCGTTCTTAGTGAGGTTAGACTTAGGGACCGCCTAGGGTAAGAACCTAAGACACAAAGACGCTTAGTTAAGAAGCTAAGTCACTAAGACGAGACACTAAAACATACCTCAATCGCGACGGCGGGCTCAGCGACGGTCTCAACAGCGGCAACTGCGGCCTCGGCCTTGCTCTCCTCACGCTTGAACTGCTCTGAAATATCGGTTTTAGTTATGCTTCACTTTTTTCATGAATGTAATTGCTTGATTGCCAGTCAGTGTTGGTGGGGAATCGAACAGAACCTACATCAACATTGATCTCGTTTCTTTCCAACGATCTCACCCTCCCAATTCCACCCACGTTGCTGAGCGTGTGCCAGCTAGAGAGCGCGCCTTGGCGAGAGATGCTCCCGCTCGTTAAGCGGATTCTAGCCAGCGCACACCACGCACGGGGATAATCCCAACCGTTTTCAATCATTGCCCAAGCTCCCCGAACGAGAGAGGGAAATCGAAAGTGGATCCAAAAAAGCGGTGCGCTTGTGTAAAGGTCGCGCTGATCGCTAACACTGATAGGAGGCTGTGATAGTCAAGGAAAGGCCCCTGGGGCAAGGATAGCGGGAAGTTGTAAGTCAAGGCTATCAGCGCACGTTACACTTGGTCCCTCGACTTTCCCCCCTCATCCCAATCTGCAAAAAGCGCTCGTGGGAAACCACCGGAAGCGTGAGCGGTTTGCATCAATGCTTTGTCCCCTCGCAAGCTATCTGTTTGTTCAACTGGTGTCTGAGAGCGAAAGATCGAGCAACTAGAGGGATTCTAGTTGACACTTGCCTATCGATAACCACAATCAAACAATAATTACAATCAATCAATACCGTACCCTCTCTGTGTCTGTTGGCGCGTCTGGCGGGGCAACGGCGGGCAATGTCGCACACCTAGAAGTGTGATAATTAGTGTTAATAAGTGCTAATTAGCTGATTAATTATGCAAATTAATCGGTAATTAACGAACTCTTCTGGACATGCTCATGTTGGGCAGGGTGATCTGGCCGGAGCGAGTGATCTCCTCAGCCTCGGGGAAGAAGAATGTCTGAAAAGATCCATTATTCCCTAATTCGAGTTGTGTTTCACCCATCTTTCATTGCTCTGAACCCTTGGTGAAAAGTGATCGCTCGCGCACTCGTGCAAAAAAACCCATCAACTAATCAGATCCGGTTCTTACCGAGCACTTGGACAGGTCGGAGTCCTGGGGGTCGTGGCTCGAGAGCGGGCGAGCGAACTCCGCGGTGAGTCTGAACGAATAACAATAACAACGTAATAGCAAAAACAAAAACCAAAACAACAAAACAAAGCCTCACCTGCCCTCAACCATGTCGAACTGGAGCGATTGCACGTTGGTGAGGTCATCAGCAACGACCTGATTGAGTATGGATGACGTAATCTTGTTTTTCTTTTTTCTCCGAACGGGCCTAGATCCCCCGATAGGTTGCTATTTTTCGACTAAAGTTTCAGGCCACTATTTGAGTAACGTTCGCTAGCTTGTGGCTAATAATACGAATAGATTCATGCTCTGCCCGCAAAGTGCATTGCGCGATGTTATGTCCTTGTTTGTCCAGTCAAAAGGCCCTTCGTCTCTGCTAACTTTCCTATTTCTCACAGGTAAGAGGAGGTGAGAGACCATGGCAAACGAGGAGAGCATCATCCTTGCTCAAATACCCCCTCGGCCTACTCATCCTTCACACTAGCTGTCAGTACAACGGCCTTTGTGATATCGCGAAGATCAGTGAAAAAAGCGGCACAAAGCGGCAGGTTTGACCGGAAATAACAGTTCTAGGTTAGAAAATCGCTCCAAAATTTGATCTCAAGGAACCAATCGCACACGTTTCGAAACATCAGCGCTGCTTTTCTCTCCCTCAAGGCAGTTCCCGTTTGTTCTCGCTCTCAATAGCAAAAAGAAGCACGCGCGCTCGCCACACGCTAAAGAGACCTAATCAGTCAACGCAAGCACACACGTCAGAACCGGGAAATGCTTGAGGAAACCGGGTTTTGCGAGGAAAAGCTGGAATCCGGGAAATTACTCACGGTTGCCTCCTCTCCAGCCGGCAGATGCGCGTCGACGAGACCGATCTGACCGTTGCGCACGAACAGACCGATGGCATCGAACTGGAACACAGCCGGGTTATGCAGAGCCGGGATATGATCACTGGGGCCGGTCTTTAGTAGACTACTTACCGGCTCCTCCTCGCCGAAGTAGACGCCGGTCCAGAAGTTCTTTGCAGCGGAGGTGGCGGTGAGGCGGAAGACGACGTCGTTCGAGAGCTCGTCTGAAGGGAATCAGATAAAACCGGCATTTAGAAGTTATTGTACTGAATAGTATTGATGGTTATTGTTTCTGAACGGTCCTTCACAGGCTCATCGTATGCATCAGAGATTCCTCGGATCTGGGAGAACCGGGAACCGGGTTTTCGAAAGTCCGACAAATAGGCCTCACCATATTCCCAGGATAGCGAGTAATTGCTTGTGCCGTACGAGCAGAGCGCCTCCCTCGCGGGTCGGGCGAGAACGGACGCGCCAAGGAGCGCAACGGACACCAGAAGCCACCTCATGCCTACAATGATTACTGTAGAAGTAGATCAGGTACGGTACACGAATCGATAAATGACTTCTTATGATAGGATATAACTACAATAGACGCAATAAACGAATCGATAAATGACTGCAAATGCCGGCCAGTATGATGGGAAGTGTCACCAAGGCAAAATTGCCCAACCAAATGGCCGAATAGTGAAAGTTAGGCGCTGGAAGAGGAGGAGGAAGGACAATAAGGAGCAAGCTCATGAAAGTGTGGGGGAGGTTGGGGAATGGATGGATGGATGGTTCGCTCGGGGGACAAAGGAAACTGCTTATCACCAAGGATGCGGATCAGTGAAATAACAGCGATCGCGAACTGAGCTACCGTATACTCTCGGAGCCCCAGGTACTCCCGGGGTTGAGCTGGAGCTCGAGGGGATGCTTCGAGTAGTGCTGACTCCTCCCCCGGGCGGGCTTTATACGGCTCGAGGCGGCGGCGGGAGGAGCGGGGAGGGCGGGGAGAGGGGCGAGGGGGAGGGAGGGCGAGACATGAGTAAGGACGAATGCTGTACTGTTCGAGGCAAGATCAGTGCCTCTCGGGGATTGCCGTGGCCGTCTAAATCTTTTTGATCAGCGCGCTATTTCGCTTCAATCACTGATGATAGAACTGGCAAAAGGCGGAGTGCCGATCCTTGACATGCTCAGCAAAGGATAAGGAAGGAAAAGATGTGATAATGACTAATTCGTAGCGAAACCGCGTGGGGATTGCCAGTTGGTGGAACTTCTCGACTCAGCACTTTTCACTTTCTTTCACTTACTCAAACGCGATAGTTCAGCTGCAGTACTACCGCCATTTCGCTACTTTCAAGCATAGATCAGAGCGGAATGTGCCTTGGAGTGGGAACCAATTTGTTCCTCAGCGCTTGCTTTTTCCTGTGAGCCGGACAGTTTGAATGGAGTCTTTCTTGAGTGTGACCATTAGACGAAATCTCGTCTTGATACCGACTTTTTGCCAGCCACAAACACTCTTAGCTAGTCTTGCTCTATCGCCTGCTTGAGAAAGCGAGATAGCAAGGAAATCAATGAGATTTGAGCGAGGCTTTTTGTCGCGGCCCTTGCGCAATGGGTGTTGAATAGAGGGAACATGCCTCAATCTCAATCTCAATGGAGCCTAATCATGAGTAAAGGGCGGGCAAAAACTGTTGATAGTACGATTAGGTTAGTCAGGGCTGTATCAACTTGATCTCAACACATTGTGAAAGCACTAAGTACGAATACCTTCAAGTCCACAAGCTAGAGCGAAAACAAGGTTACAGGTAGGATAGGGATAGGAGAACTGCTAGGGCCCAGCCTTAGAAGTATAGGAATCATCATACCTGAGGTTGATCGGAGTGAGCCTTCCCTAGTCGTTTCCCTGGTGTAGAAACTGATTGGAACTGAGCCTCAGAGGGAGAGTTCTTCCCCCTTCTGCCCCGAACAAAAGGATTACAGACGAGAGAAGAGAAGAAGACGGAAGGTGAGAGGTAGCCCCCATGGCAGGAATCTCATCTACACCACTCGCTCTCTTCATTCCGCGTTGTCTCTCGCCTCTCTGCGCTCCCAGAGCTCCGAAGAAAATCGCTAATCGGATCTCTGTGGGTATCGGAAGACACCTCTGTGTATCTAATGATGACACACCGACGAATCTTTAGAAGAGAGTTTGACATTAGACCCTCTGAATCAATCCGAACGTCGCTGAATCAGCTTCCGGAAAGTTTCAGGAAACGACGCTTCGAAATTGAGCATTTGTCATCCAGCTTTCCGAATATTGACCTTTTCTATCCCCGAAATTGCGATTTCGAAGAGCATACGAAGATACGCCAAAAAGACGCCAAAAAACAACAAAAAACCGTTCAAAAAAAGGAACAATCATTTTTCGATGAAACCAGGCACGAAAATGGGGTGGAAGTGACACGTTTGCGAGCGCATTTTGAAAATCCTTTAGGATAATCGCCGATTATGGGTCATTCTCGCACCTCCTCTTTTCTGTGCAACTTATGATTAGGAAACATTATGCTCTCCCCGTTTCACACACTCTCTCGCCTTTCTGACTGACTAGAGATCATGGGTATCCGAGAGACGCGCTAGTTATGAGCGAGAGTTCCTCCACGTTCGCTCCAAGGTTGCGCAATTTCGCCCCCTGAAAGGGCATAAATCTTCCCACACTTTTCGACACTTTCTCACTCCAATTTGGCGCGCCGGGCCCAATTGAAAGGTCATTTCGTGTTGAAATCTGCTGATTTGGAGAGGTTATTGATTGTTCCGGGTTGAACCTTGTAAGCTATCAATGGCACAGCAGGAACAAACGAGCAAGCGCTGGGAAGGGACCAACTTTTTTTGGTTGCAATTGCGGTACTTTTAGTTAGATTCGGCTAGAGAGTAGGCAAGAAGGAGAGAAGCAGACAGACCACCCTCGTTTTTGGGTGTGCTGCCCCTGCTGTTGTAATGACATGACTATCTAGAGTCGTTGGCTGTTTACGAGCGGGGCCGGAACCTTTTGTCCCCTAGGCTTTTTCTTCGATCCGATCTATTTGGAAGGACGCGGTTCGGATAGGTTTCAGCGCTCTTGTTTCAACGATAGTTGATTCTCGATGTGATTTGATTTCCAGCCCATCCTCTAAAACTTTATCGCTAGAATCAAAAGGGCTCATTTCCAGTGGAGTTTCAGACCTTTCGAATACTTTGACAGAGCCATTTTTAGCGAAAGTACACGTTTCACATGTCACCACACACCTTCACCTTCACCTGTCTCGGCTCATCATCATTAGCTGGATCATCTTTATGCCTCAGGCATTATCGCTCTCCTCATTCCGAGTGCTATCTCGTCTCTCGACCCTAGAGATCCAGAGCCTCGAGGTCGCACTCGCTATCGCTCTTGGATCTGCCCATCCCGGCTTTGCGTGAACTGAGCAGTGAGGTTCCCTCACCAACGCTCTCAAATTACATATGATCTTTAGTTGGTTAGAGGGAAGAGGTGAAGGAGAGGATCGCGGATGGCCTTTCCTTGCTAGCGAAAAGTTCTCTACTCAGGAAGGACGTATCCTTGAAGGGGCTTCATCTCGCTCGAATGATGTACCACACCCTTGTTTGGGGATTTACTTGTACCTAACTGTGGTGGATAAGAGGGAAGGATGAGACAGCCTAGTGTTGAAGCTGTGCTTCATACAAAACAGCAGTGTTTCGTACAAAATCTTTTCCGCATCGTTCAAGCAAACAGCATGATCTGTGTGATGTTATTCTACAATCACAGCTGATTGGCATGGTTCTCTTTTCGATCTTCCGCCTCCTCCTTCCCCTCTGGCATAGTTTGTTGATGTTCGTGCTGCACTTTTTCGTCTCTTTTTTTATTAACAAGGCAGCTTGTGCCCTTTAACGTGCCGCCAAGGAACAGTAGTGAACTGTTCAGGGAACAGTGAACGGGGGAGTTGAATCAAGGTTGAATCACTCACAATTAGGGTTCCTGCTTTCGAATAATGCACATTCACTGAAGAACATCATAACTACCCTGATTCATACTAGTCAAATGCCACAAAAGACTCGTGCATAGCTTCCTACACTGCTTCCTGCTCTTCCTCAACTCCTGCTACTCTAATGAGATGCCGTGACCTCGGGTCGCACAGTCGGGATCCCAATCGCTTTCCCTTTCAAATCATCCTGAGCTGCCTCTCTCCAATCTCTATGATCTCTCGCCTGTCAAACAGCGGAAGATAGGGTGTGCAAGTCGGAGAGGAGCTCAATCCGCCGCCCGCGGCAGTGAAAGTTGTTGTATCAACTCGATAATGAGAGGGAAAGGGATCGACCTTTGGCTTTATCTCCCATTCCAGCGCTGTGCGAAGCGACCCGCTGAGAGATTCGAGGAAAGGTTACGACCTTCGGGCCGTTCTAGCGGCACGAAAAAGCCGATGCTTGGAACTTTCCTTGCTGCCGATTGAACTGAGGGGCCGCGGAAGGGAGATTGGATAGTGGTGAGCCAATATCCGAAACAGCTGCAAAGAAATGCCTTTGTGGGACGTACAACCTATCGGAAGGGCTTTCATTGGTTCATTTTAGTTTCACAACAGTAAATCTTATCGTTTTCTCCGAGAAAATGAACACGATCACATTGAGAAACGTATTCTCAGTACGGAACAATCAGTCAACAACCCGGACCCGGGATCTGTTCCAATCTCAAACGTTCCTCATTATCAAAACACGGATCCGGGTTCGAGCAGCTACTTTTTGTCGTGAGAAACAGCGAATGCAAATTAGAGGGGTTCCTTCACGAGAGATGCTACAAAAGAAGCTCTAAGTATTCGAAGGGGAAGAAAGACGGCTTTTCTGTTCAGCATTCAGTGTGTATTTTCATATTTGTATGCTGTCTCTGAACAAATCTCCTAAGAAAAGATGTAGCGTCATGGCACCTTCACAAAAGATGTCGTAGAATCGTCTGAAATGGTCCTTTCTGCAAGAATTGGCACCGATAACTTGCACAAGTATTGTTTGCAATATGAGAATGACTAAAACACAAGCGAAGCAAATGAAGGAATACTTTCAATATGTTTAATGCGAATAGCTTGATTGTGGTTCTTTTTGGAGAATTCTCAAGAGGCACACATATCACGCCTGTCAGGTGCCAAATCTATCACAGTACATCACACTTCAAGCAGGCACTACATACGTAACTTTTTGACCCAGGCCTATCTCTACAGCTCAGAGAGTGAGAAGTGACGCGGGAACTGTGAATGATAGGGACATAATACTAGATAATAATCCAAAAGTACAGAAGTGTCCTACATACAAGCAAGGAGTATGGTAATCACACGTGATACTTTTACGTTATCTGCTCGTAACGTAAAATCAAAATGATTAGGCTCATCTTCACTCCTCATCCAATTTCGATCTTGTCTCGCCTATTGAGTTCGCCAAACAGGGAAGTCTGCAGGAGTGCTCGATATCTCTTTCAACAAAAATGTGCAAAGAGCAGCGAGAAAAGCAATGAGATCAACGGGTTCGGAGAAGTTTGAACTGATAGTCGGCAATCCTGTACTTTCTCGGAGAACTCTAAATACCCCCAACCTCCGCCATCGAAAACTCATAATTTTTAGGGATTCATTGAAACTAAACCTATGTTCACTTTGTTCACCGGGAAAGTGTCGGAGCGCCGGAAGTAGAATAGTTGCTTTAGGCATCCCTGTTTGGATTGAGACTGACGTGAAAACGGTTCTGAATTCGCCCACGCTGGATCGTTTGTTTCCTCCAGTTTTCAACGCAGTATTAAGTGTGAGGAAGTATTGTATGCTTTTCGCGAAAAAATTCAGACGATAACATTACGCCAAATTTTAAAAAAATCACGGGAAGTTAACAGGTATTTGTGATCGACTTTGAAGGAAAGAGCAGAAAAGGCGCGCGCCTTCAAATCTCGATAATTCCAGCTCACTTTTTTTCCGCGCTTGGCAAGGGGGGAACAGTGGCTTCGTAATGGTCTCTTCATTTTCCCCACAGACTCATCGATCAGAGAAACAAAGGTGTTAAAGACGCTGGATCGAAAAAGGGGGGTGAGAATGAACGAGATTTCATCAATCTCTGTCAACAAAAAGGGTAGACGACCGCTGACGTAGTAATGAGTTAAATCTAGCAAACGGTCGGATTTTGATCTTAGACTGTTTAAACCTAATGGAAGCATTCGGTATGACATGAAGACATGACGTCATTACTCCTATGTCGACCCAGATTGGAGTAGCGGTGGTCATCATGTTCTTTGATAAAAAATACATGGACACTGCAGCAGAAACAATGTGCAATCAATATTTTTGCAGCGTACTCGATTCGATAATCACAAATGATATCTCTTGAAACACTCTCAGCCATCGCCGCCTCTCAAGCTTGATTATTGATAGGAATGAGACGAAAAAAAGGGGAAATCGAAAAAGCGCCGGACGTGTTCGGTCGAGCCTTTGGTCTATAAAATGCGCGGAGCCAGCTTGAGATCCCATCATATCTCGACAATGGCCGTTCTCTTATTTGTGCTGTTGCCTGCCTCGTGGATGTTGACGAATGGATGTATACCGATGAAGCCAGGTAATCAGTAGTAGTTAGCAAGCAATCGAAATTGCACTTTCTTCGACGCTATTTGGCCTCAACATAAATGAAGAAGTAATTATTGCATCTGCCAAACAATGTCTGCAAGGCATTGCGCACCCTACTTGCTACTGATCTTCAAATGTCATTTCAGGAAGATTACCGTGCCCGTCAGCCCCTCACCGAAACCCCCTCCCTCAAGCACCGGAAGGATTCGAATACTCCAAGTTGATCGGGCCAGAGATTGTGAATGGAGAAACGGTTTGTTTGCCTACATTTCGCATCATCCGCTAGCGTTTCAACTCTTTTAAGATTTACAAGTGCAAGTTTGACATGATGTTGGGCGATACTGTGATCTCTGCAGGATCGATACTTGTGTGCAAGTAAGTAAGTAAGTAAGTTGTTAAGTAAGTAGTAAGTAAGTTGGACTGAAGTTGGTTGCTCCAACGATCAAGAGAAAGAAATTGGTTCTCCACAAATCTCGGTAAACTAGAAAGATATTTTGTATTTTCATGCCCGACACCGGTCATTTCTGGCGCAGAGACGCTAACGGGGTCGAAGTGATGGTGCAATCAGCGGATGAATTTATGTGCAGAGAAAGTCAGTTTTCTTGTATCTAGATAGGACCTTATAAAACAGACGTTTAGCGATCCAAGATGCAATTTTCCAGAGAAATGCCCCGCCATGCCTGCGTACGAGGCTCCCGCAGTCACTGTGCCTTCACCGTTTGTCGTCGGGTGCGCAATCATGGCAATGGCGAACCCAGCATCGATCGTAAGCTGTGCCCTCTATTTTTGGGCAGGTGTCACAGTGCACTGACTAGTACTAGACTGCGTCTTTATTTCCCTGGTAGATGAGTAGCCGTTCAATGTTCATAATATTCACAGGATGCAGTCTGTGCGGAAGGCAGCGACCTCTACGACGTCTCCAATCCGGATACTCCAGTGCTCGCTCAATCCGCTCCCAAGTGCATGTACGTAGTCAATCGATTGCACTTCTCCAGTTCCCAAGAATGGTTGTGTTTCACTCATGTGAAATTGTATAACGCGCGGTTGGTGGTCGTGGATGTATCCAACCGCTGATTCATTGTTTTCCTCTATGATCGTTAAGGTTGTGCGAAACGATGAAAATATGCTGACGGTACTTATCCATTGTTCAATCAGAGAAAAATTACATCTTTCATAATTCCAATTTGTAGCCGCAATACTGGCATGTGGAGTGATGCAACTCGAGTGGGGGTCTACAAGTGCCTCCGAAAGCCCATGCTCGCGGAAATGAGCAACGACCAATGCGGAGCAACGCTTTTCCCAGGAATGATTAAAACGGGCGAGAATGACAGGCCGTGCCCACAGCGCTCGCCCGATGGCAAGATCTACCTCATACGGTGAGCACTTTTTGCTATCTCTTCCTTGCATTTGATTGAAAACGAGCAGACAGTAGCCATCTGGTTTCAACGTATGAGGGCAAGATTTCAAACAGATTCGATTCAGTTCAATTTTTATTGTGTTCTGGGGACATGAGATCAGAAGAAATCGATATAATGCGTGAGCGAGAGTCACCACACCCACCCACCAGCCCTTTGGGCAATGATCTGAGAGTGAAACTCAGTTCATTGCCTCGGCTGACGCCGTAGCTTGTTTCAGTTTTAGAACAACCACTGTTCAGGGGTATCACCGAGGACGGGGAGCAGGTGACACTGGACAATGATCGCGGCCGGAGGCTGGTCTATGAGCCCAGAGGGTGCGTTTCTCGTTCTTCTCGGTCTAACCCATCCCCATAATCGTGTTTCATCACACAGACCCGTATAAAATACGCAAACAGGCGGAAACGAAAAAACCGTGTCAAAGTGGACAGGATTAGCGCGTTTGCCGCACGGAATAGTTTTTCCGACCATGAATTACAAGCGTATGATTTTAATAATGTAATAAGGTGCGCGGACGGCGTCTGGAGATATGACGACATGGACCGCGGTCGCATGAAGGTCTACCTGAAGGCAGCGAGCTGCGCCATGGCTGGTATGCATTTTCGAAACTCGGCAAATGTTGAGCTTCACTCCTTCCTGAAACGAGATTTCCTAACATCGCGCTGTTGATAGCAGATAGATGGAGATTTATCCAAGAGATGTTGCAAAAATCACCAATTACAAGAATATTTGCGAGCTGCGCCATGGCTTTTATGTAAAAACGCTGAAAAATGTGCAATTGCCGCTCAATTTTCTCGCCTCTCAGGCATGCGCAATAATGTGTGTAATGATTATTTACTAGCATCATTTCGCAATGAACTTTGTGGTGTTTTACTGGGAATCTTGTCTGAGAACATCTTCGGTTCTGGTCTTTGGTTTCCATACTGCATTACAACTCCAGAATAAAAGGGCCTCATGAATTGTGACGAAATTTTAACCACCTTTTCCCCGCAGGAAAGACGCCATGCGCTTGCGCTCCGCTGCCCGAGATGTCTGATGCCGCGCAAGTGCCAGCAGATGCAGTGACGGGACCCGCGTGGCAGGAAGGGGACACGCTGTGCATGGAGTCAACGGCCGTGTTTTTGTTAGCAGCAAAGTTTTCATTGAAACTTATTCAACGTTCGACGCGTTTATCCTGACTTCAAGCAATGAGCCTGATGATTGAGACGGCTTTTTCGGGTTTAGGCTGCTGGATTTAGCCAATATTTCGGTACTTGTGGAGTTCATCGGAAGAATGTCTGCCCACCATCCCCCCACCAACGCTGCTTTGGGCAATACAAATTATAGAATGAGTGAAACATATTCGTTCTTCCGGGGAACTCCACAAGTGCCAATATTTCCAGGTACACGTTGCCGGAGGATATTTATGTCACGGACCACTTTGCGACTCAGGTACTGATTAGTTCGAAATACGGGTAATCGTCTCTTCACACACTCTCTCGCCTCTCTGACCGGTGAGAGAGTGTGAGAAACACGATCACCCGTACTTCGAGCTATACTGATCGAATAAAACAAATGCGAGACAAGCAAAACAACTTGCACTGCTCAGTAGACTATGACTCGTCTAGTCTAGTCTAGTAGACTAGTCTTTGACTTTGAAAGTCTACTGCTCAGATCTACCACATCCGGTGCATGGCGGGTATATGGATCATGGAGGATTTCATAATGCCTCCGGACAATGGCGGACAGCAAATCACGGAGGCGTCATGTTACGTGCGATAAGGCTAGCGTACTCTCTTTGTCTACTGGCTACTCATGTTCATCCTTCTGCGATAATTCTACAATCGGTTTTTTTTGATTCCACTTCATTATGCTCATGACAATTTTTGCGTAAATTGTGTCTTTCCGAGATAAAACATTGATTGGAACGGTTTGTAATTACAAACATATATTGATTAAATAAATGTTTTGATGAATATAACGCTATCCCTACATTTTTTTTCTGATTTTTTGTCTGTTTGATCTCTCGACTAGACGAGTCTTCCCTCCTCCCTCATCTTCTCCATAGGCAATGGCTTCTCATTGATATCGTCATGACCACTACAGCATCTCCATAGCTCATTCAGCCCTCTCCTTCAAATCGAAAGACCTCATTCACTTGCTATACGATTGTCTGGTGAAGAAGTGCCTTGTCCTCCCATCTCTGGTAATGGAGTATATCCTCTGGTTGCGGATCCTCGTCGCGATTGAGCAGGTAAGCAGCATCCCTTGGTGTGCATAAACTACTGAATCTAAGGCGAGCGCGCAATGCTTTGTCGCCAAAACGCTGCCGTACGTCCGCAAAAGGGTTCTCGGTAAGGTTCTTCGTCGTTTCTTTTATGTCGCACACTTTCCGAACGGTCAAAGATGTGAGACAGCATGAAAAATGGACGGATCAATTCTCATCTTTCTATTCTCGGCCCACTGGACGTTGCAAGTCAATCCGAGTGTGCTCAGGCGTGCAGATGCGCCGTGGATCGCACACTGTAGTACGAGATATCTCTTCATTTTTTATAACTCTGATCTGGAAAAAACTTCAAAACAATTCCATACTCGTTTCCAAGCTCTCAATGTTTTCGTCCCTCTCATCACGCCCCTATATCCCGGTTCTCTTTCCGGCATTTTCATTGATTTACTTACAGCGACTGTTCTGCCTTCCCTGCCGACATGCCGCAAAGAAACTGCCTCTCCTATGATTTCGAAACTCGAAAATGCGCGCTGCTTGGAGGAGAACGGATTGATGTTTGCGCCGAACCCGTAGTAGGTTTATGAAATGAATCTCATCGCTAAAAAGGGAAATTTCTAATGAAATTGTTCAGACAATTTACGAGCTCGTATTGTGCGGAACGCCCACTAGTGAGTTTGAATTTGAATTGAAAATCTTACAAGGCGGTTAACTGTGAGAGATTTCCAGCAACTATAATGATTTCCATGAGTCTACTAGTTGCTCTGATTAATTTGGAAGATAGGTCTAAACACCGTCATTGTGCCTCTTCAGACTCATCCTGCGCGCCAATAACACTCGGCTCCGACTTGTGACGGGGACAAGGGATACACGTGCCCTCCAGGGTACCTAGTATGTGCAGCACTAAGTAGAGTTTGAAATAGGGGTAATCGCCTCTTCATTTCGCGCACTTTCTCGCCTCTCTGACCGATGAGAGAGTGTGTGATTAGAATAGACGATTACCCGTATTTCGAGCACTTGCACTGAGTCAACAACAAGATAACGAACATCCCAGGCGTACATGGCCCTCGACAAAACTCCTTTTCAACTCTTCGGCTGTGCCAGCATCGTTTACGACGCGATTAGCAACGAGTGGATCAATCCTACGACAACGTATATTAGTGGAACATATGTTAACCAGACTATGAGAATCACCAAATTCGAGTTGGCACAGAACATCACGTGCGTGCCTGCGAAGACTCCAACGTGAGCACATAATATTTTGTTTTTTTTAAATTTAAATTGTATATTGATGCTTAAAAACACTGTACATTGCAGACACGTCGCACCCTTCATGTACATGCGAAACGCCCGCTGGCAAGGAGATTCGTTCGAGTGCATGCCTGGCAATGTGTGGGATTACTACCACGTCGAACTAATCTGGGATATGCCCACCCAGCCTGTATGCACGGCGGAAGGATGGCTGAAGGAGGCGGGAGGCGATCTCATTCCGGACTAAGGCCTAACTGGGGCTGTCTGCAAAGCGATCGTGTGAGATCGTATCGCTCATCTGAGACACCCGCCAACCATTGTAGAATTGGAGTATCTAGTGCCTTGAACAATTTCCGCTTGCATTTCCTTGTTCATATGTTTAATTGTGTAATTACAATAAAGGGATCTAAAATTGCTCAATTTTTGATCGAAACAGAAAAAAATCGTCGTTTTACCAAGAACGTCTCTGACCATGCATGGATACCTGTTGGTGATATTTTCGAAAGCACACCACGTGACAGCGTACTCTAGGCGCGCGACAATTCCAGCGTCGAGGGAGGAAGCGGTTCCGAAGAATAATTCCGCTCTTTTGAACACCTACCGAACCTTCGACACGTTTCCGCAACTCCGAGAGTATCTCGGGTCATTTGTGATCTTGAACTAGGGTACCAGCCTAGTACATGGGGGCCGAACCCATGCCGGATCCAGTGACCTACCTCATCCGTAACCGGAGCAGTCGTGCTTTGAAATTATTTTTTCTGCATCTTTGTCACAGGGGAACCGAATGTTTTTTTAGAACATAAAATTATATTAACATTTGGGCAGAAAAAGAGTGGAGTATGGATATTTGTGATAAGATATCGGAAAAAACGTCATCAATCTGTGAGGTCATAGTTCGAAGTAATTTCTCGTTCAGATTCCACATTGTGATTTCCATTCCACCACGGATGTTTATGGAGAGCGTGTGAGGTATTAAACTGAAAGTACTTGATATTTTTCCATGCATTTCATCAGAATTGTCCAATTGACAGTTCACTGTATCAAACAAACTATGAACGCTTACTTGCCTGGTTATGTCCATATCCCCTGAATTCAGGCTGAGAAATCTTACGTAATATCCTATATTCATTTTGAACGAAAAATGGAGCATAAATGCGGTGAATCATCCACTGGAATGCTATATTATCTTACTATCATGCTGTGGAAAAAGGCAGGGGATATTTTCTCCTGGGGTGGAAAAAGTCGCATGGAGAGAAAAAGGAGAAAACCAAAATTTTGAATTGGCTCCTTTTCTGTACCGGGCTTCCCCGTGGAGCTAGCGACTTTTATTTTCGTTCTTAAGGTTCTGAGGGGTTTAAAATTTAATTTAATTTCTTTAATTTTTCAATTTTTCAAAAAATTCTTTAATTTAATTAAATTTAATCCCCAATTTAAAAATCTCTAGCTTCCTGGAGAAGTGAGATCTCGAAAAGGCGCGAATTCAAAATTCACATTTTCTCCTTTGACTTTTTCCACCCGATTTTTCTCTTTTCTCTTTTCTCCCCCCACTTTTTCCACAGCATTATTCTATTAGCCTAAATTATGTAGTCTAACTAGTTTTCTTAATGCGAAGAGTATTCCGAATTTCTCAGATTGTGTCTCATATGAAATTCTGCAAAACTAAAGAGATTTTAAAAGCTTGCCTTTTTGTCCTCTTCAACGTAAGGCGCAAGAACGGGTAATACTTCGATTCGAAATATCACCATTCCAGACAAAAGAGCTCTAAAATTCCAGAAATTGCAATGTGATATGAGAGATTCACGTATGTTTCCTAACCATTCATTTTAGGGAAGTGAGTCAGTGAGTTAAATTAAGGTAGAATAAAGCTCTGCCTAAGCGTAACCTGGGAGTATTGCAATAGAGTAATGGATGGAAACATGTTCCAGTTTTGTACAAAAACTCGAGGAGATGTTGACGAATAATCTGAATACATTCTATTGATTCATCCTACAGAAAAATCCTACCTGTTTTTCTTCAGCAGTCAAATTGTCGTCTGTTATGACTCCCTCGGCAATGTCCCTGTGCAATTCGAAGAGGCTCAGAAACAATGCGGAGGCCTGGAAAACGGAAACGAAAATTGCATTATGATAGCGTCGTGAAGCAAGCAGCTGTACATGTACAGTCGAGCGCAAAAATTTCGGCACCACTTTTTCTTTCGTCTGTAACTCTTTGGTCAGATCAGATATCGACCTGAAATTTTTGTTCATTACACAGGTAGTGCGTCGTATTCTTAAAAGTCCTCGCGTCGTATTCTTAAAAGAATACGACGCACGTATTTCGGTTTCACGGAAATGCTCCTATATTAACTTTCCCCTTGTGTAGGTCAAGCTAACTAGTATTTTTCGTTGTGCGATTGTATGAACAATTAATTAAATAAACAATTCATTAATCAATTAATTAATACAATCAACACATTCTTCCAAATCCAAATATCAACTGTTTGATTTTTCTAACCTCAATATTTGATTTCGAACGCTATTATTGTATACATTCACCAATGGTACCAGGGATGCAATTCTTAGTGAAAAGAGAAGCACTAACTTGATCCAGTCAGCGCCTAGTAGGGATGCCGGATCAAATCCAATTTCCAAAAAATACCTAATACAAGAAACCCAAAGCTTTGGTCTGATAACCGAATATTTAGTTTGAGGAGAATGCGCGAGAGAGTGTGGAAATAGAGGAGAGTGTCCATCCAAATATTAGGGGAAAACCAGATAATTTATTTTCATTGTGCCCTAAACAAAACTTTTGAGTGAGCGAGGCGGAATAGCCGCCAGTCACAAGCTCTTTTTCCTACAGCAGCATTTTTAATAATTTTTACTTTGCAATTTGATGATCCAAATTTAGAATTGAGGCAATGCAATATCTCGGCAGGCGAAAACTTAACAGCTATAACATGATATTCTACTCACTTCAAGGCCGTTGAAGTTTCGCGTCTCCGATATGATCTGAATCTTCTCGAGGACTGCATGTTGCAAACCGGAAGCCATCGGGCTGAAAACTGTTGAAAAACTTCGCGTGACGTAAAAAATTGGAAAAAAAGATTAGAATGCAATTCATTTGAAGTTTCAGTGCGTCCCAATTTGAAGAAAACTCCTCTGTAATAGTAATCTCTAACATCGCAGTGTCAAAGCGTTTGAAAGAACGCGTAACCACGACGCATCAATCATTGTGCTTAAAAGTTTGATAGAGAGTAGGGTTGCCGGTTCGAATTCGAATTCGAAGACTTCGAACACTCTTCCTTCCTCCCTCTCTCCCTTTCGAATATTCGAACGGGAGAGAGGCGCGTATGCAAAGTGTTCGAAGTCTTCGAATTTGAAAGGGAGGATTCGAAGACTTGACGAGAGGGATCGCCGCCCTCCTCGTTACGCACGCTCCCTCGCTTTTCTTCAATCGATATCCACTCATTGTCAGGTATTGTCATGGACAGTTGGAAGTAAGGGAGTTGGAACATTTAAGGGTTTGTAGTTTTGTTGTTGTTGCAATTTCGCATGTCAAGCAAACTTTATCCGTAGTCGTCGGAATGCTCAAAAAATGCAACCTTCACAGCCAAGACACCGTAAACATAGCGAGTTCCAATGGTGCACGTGAAATCGGTCGTATGCTTTTGCAAGGTGAAATTGGACGGCGTAGGCTGTGAAAACACCGTGCAGAAGTAGTACTGAAACGAAATTTGTGAGATATAAGCTAAAAAACTGAGCGGCGCACCTTTGTCAAGTCAATTTTCTGCAAGTCAGCTTCAGAAAATTCGTTCACCAGAGCGAATTCCCAATATCCTTGATCTTCATAGGTTTCCATACGCATCTGAACCAAAGACATAGTACTCCAATTACAAAATTATCAACTAAAAGTGTGAAAATAGCTTACCAGTGCCACATTGAGTAGGGCCTCTGGGTCAAACACAATAGTTAGAAGCTTCAAGCGTTTGAAACTGATGAAGATTGGAATGAAATTATCCGATGGAGTCCAATGACGTGCATGATTCAGCTATAAAATGATGGTTAGTTAGATATTTTTGAATATTTTATGTATATTTGTAGGGAAAAATGACACTTACAAAACGTTCGAAACTTCCTTTGACGTAGATTCTAATTGTGGGTCGAACTTCAGGCAACTTTGCAGCGATTGATGCCAGAAATGATTCTTCATACAAATTTAGGTACTCCTCGAAATTGTCTGGTGTATCAATTTGACGCTCCATTTGCATTACGATGTTATTTGCGGTCTTTAGAAATTCAGAGAACCTGTAAAATAAATGTTCTAGATAATTAGCTAATATCTTGTGTTTCGGGGATTGGTATTTGAACATACTTAGTGGCCACAACGTCCATAACCGATGTCAAGCAATGGGCTCAAAAGTGTGTCCAAACTATTCCCCAGGACCCCAATAACAACATGCTTTTTACTGGAAGTCTTTATCTTGCCCCTAAGCTGAGTTAGAGCCCAAAACGTGCGCGCGGAAGGCACTGTTTGTAAGGGGATGAATGCGAGAGGGGGAGAGGAAGGGGCGGAGCCTATTTTGCCCATCCCTCAAGCTCCAAACGGGCAGAGGTTCCCCCAATCGAGCCGAAGCTGTTCGATATTTCGAGGGTGCGTTCAATCTTTTCCGGAGAGGGTGCGCTCTAGCCACGCCGGGTGATAGATCAGCGGGGGAGCGAGAGGCGGAGGATGCACATTGTGACACGCACGCCTGACACACACGGCCAGTCGAGAAGTTTCACTTCGTTTAGCGATTACCGGAACCAAATAAAATACGCGCGTACTAAAATCTTTAAAAACGGAGCACAATTCGGGGAAACGTTTTTTCTTTGATTTCTCATTTTAGATCGTCTTGGAGAAAATGTTTCCATAAAATATGTACTGGCGAGCAGTGTGCGACCTTCGGAAGTACTCTAATCCCTTCTCTTCCCACTTTAACCTTCAAATTTGACCGACTCAAAAGTGTCCGATACAGCTCGCCAGTCTGTCATCGATAAAGGACCATAGTAGCTGCTAGAAACGCTTTAGAGCTAACGATTTGGTTGCGAATTCGCTTTGTGCTTCCCGATACACGCTGTTTGGCCGCGCGCCTTGTCCACTAAAAAGGGGCGGAGCTTGCGGCCCCTAAACATACTTTTGCAGATCAAAATCGTCCTCAAACCACACTTCGGAGATTTCGATTTTATATGTGTTATTCACTCTTAACGATTCGTGCAATCTTTCAATGAACTGGTTGTCTACCAACATCTAGAAATATATTTGTCACTACCGACTTCATGTAAGGACATGCGAAATTTACGTTGTTTCATGTTTCATCGTTATTTTGCTGCAGGTGTGCTTCTTCAATAGGTAGTCAATTGAATTAAACATCTCAATGGGAACAGGTGCAGGTCCGAAGCATCTTTCAGTTTAAATCGATTGGTCCTGAAAATACAGGGCATTATCATATTTTCACAACCGAAAACTCATTTCCCGTTATGAAACCAGACAACACACTTCATATCGCATGTAGAGAGGAGCTTCCTCCTCTCCTTTAACGCATCTTCTAGGCGCTTTCAAGCTACCGTCTTGCGAATATTTTGGAGCAGTAAAATTGAAGGATAAATATTTGTCAGGGTAACCGTCATAATGGAAGCGAAGTTATCTAATTCTATCGAATTCCGAAATTTTTTGTACTACCTACCTCATAAATGAACAACTGCCCAGTGTATTTGATTTTCTGCAGTTCAGGATGATTAACGACGCTCTGCATTCTATTGCTTACGTATTCCAGCTCGTCCAGAGTTTCTCTGAAGTGTTGTCATCCTCTTTATGAGAGTCGAAGGTCAAATTTCATCAAATAATGCAGATGTTTGCTTTTTTGTAATAGAAAACGAACCAAAGAAAATATGAGGAAATTAAGAAAAATATGAACAAATATGTGGGAATCAACCTGTTCGTCCATGATAGCACTTCAAGTAGACATTCAGTAGGCAGCGTGGATAAACGATCTTCCTCTCCCAAGCACTTCTCCATGGTGTCAAATCTTTTCTTTAGATCGCACATCAGATCGCGCATGAATCTATAGATGCATCACATAAAAATGAAGCGAACAGGTATTGAAAAGCGCATCTCAATTGACATGCGTTTGCCGGCAGTAGATCAGACCTCTGCTCTCTCTCGCATATAGAGGGGCGAGCGATAACCATTGGAAGTCAAAGTTTTGTGCTAATTCTTACTTTTTAGCTTCCCGTGCGATTCAGTCAGCAATTTCTCCTTCAACTCCGCTTCTCTGCCCAATGTCGACCACATCTTCTCCACTTGCTTCATCTTCCCAAGGAGCTGCAAGTTCTGTTCCATTTCAACTCCAAACAGCATGTACGGGAAATAAGATAACTCTGTGAGAGCGTACTTGCACGTCGGTTGCTCCAGCGTTGGCGTAAGCATGGAAATCCTTTCTCAATTGAGAAACAAGTGCGTCCTTCTGTTGTAATCCAGCAATCTGGTTTCGAGCATCCATAATTCGCCACTCGATGTTTTAGACGTCCGTTGGCAACTGAATAATGAAGCTGAGAATACACAGATGAGCTTGAATGCAATTTCTTTGATCGTGAACCGTATTTCGCACTCTACTTACAGGTTCGTCCAGATTCAGCCGTGCAGCCTCGGCAAGAAGTGCGGCAAGCATCGCATCGAACCGCTCATCGAGAGCGGATGTCATACCAAACCACTCTGAAAATAGGAAAGTGAGATCTGACTGTGAGTAACCAAGCGAATATGAAAACCACGCTTCTAACGGTTTGCATTCACTCTGTCACGAAACACACTAATAGGTGATGCAGAATGATCTCGGCCGGAGGGCGGGGTAAATTGAAAGGGTGGGCACGCTTCTTCTGAACGTGATTTAGTTAATCTTTGTTATTTTATCTTCAAACGCAATCTTTCTTGAAAGGAATGGCATCCTTCGAGCATGAATTCAAAACATGTGGTGAGCTTATGAGATCTCGAAGTTGCTCGAGGATTTCAAATTTATAAAGTTGATTTTCAGGGATATCAGTGCCACTCGTCGGCAAAGATCTTCCGGATAGTATCACTATCACCCACTCTCATGATCAGGTATGAATAGAGTCTCTAAAACAAATGTTTTTCGAATTTCGACTAGTCGAAACTTATTCCATTTCGACTAATCGAATGTCTCGACTAGTCGAAATTGATCTGTTTTCGACTAGTCGAAATTGAATCGACTAGTCGATATCGGCTCATTTTGTCCTCTCGCCTACTCTACGAGCGGTGACTTCACTCTCACTCGCTCGAATCAACCCGACCGGGGTCGTTCTATCCTCGCGATCCCAAATGAAACTCATTCGAATCAATTCACCGCTCAGTGTTTCGGTCGGGATGAAGAATGAATCGACTAGTCGATTCAATTTCGACTAGTCGAAATTCGAAAAGTCGGATACGTTTCGACTAGTCGATTCATAATTTTTCGACTAGTCGTTTGTTTTCGAGACTCTAGGTATGAAATATATAAAATTTCGTTTTTCAATGTCAATCAATCAAAAACAATATTTAGAATGTTGGAACAACTGAGGATGAAAACGTGGACATCATTGTTGGAGACAAGAAAATGCGTGTGGGCAAGGTATGTTTGGTTCAAAGATTTTTTATTCCGCTCGATATTATATTTTATATTTTCCCTTTTTAAGCAAATTCTTCGCGATCGAATCCCGTTCTTCAAAGATCTCTTCAACTCCAACATGGTTGAGTGTGCGAAAGGGGAAATCCATCTCTCCAACGAGTTTTGCGGTTAGCCATCAATTTGAACTATCAAATAACTGTCTACGTCAGATTTCGGCTTGGAAACGTTTGAGAGACTTCTGGAGTATGTCAATACTGGGAATCTCACTATCATCACTTGCACGGTTCAAGATTTGATGCTTGGAGCGGGTTTCCTACGAATTGTAAGCCGTGTTTTGCCTTTCAATTAAGAAAATATTCAAATTTCAGGAGCAAGTACTAAGTGACTGCGCTAAATTCGTCAATAGACGAATGAGCGTCGATACTGCACTTCCGCTATTCTTCTTCTGCAAGACGATTAATTGCGACGAGTTGCGCACATATGTACTCAAATTCATCGATGTGAGAATACTATTGAATAATTGATCAAAATAATTAATCGAATTCAGAGAAACTTCGTTCCGCTTTCAATGACGGCAGAGTTTCTTGAATTGTCCGTTGATGATTTGAAGGAAATTCTTCAGAGAGATTCGCTCAATGTCGATGAGGAAAAGCAGGTATTCTACTCCTCTCTCGCAATCCCCATTTACATTCCACCTCAACCTATATAAGTGCTGACTCTCATTTCTCTGGTTCAGTCCATCGCTCTCCTGTCGGAGGAGAGGGAGGGGCGCATTCGCCCCCGCGGTCTCCTCCGAGAGGGGAGACCGCCTCTCCTCTACAGAGGAGAGGAAGAATGATTGAGATGGGAGAGGGGAATAGGAAGACCACCTAAAGTGCATAAATGCCGGCTGTTCGAACACGGCCTTTTTTACGACCATCACACGAGTGCTCGGCGTTCCATAATGATGTCGAGATGCTTCCGAGTAGTGAACGCTCGACATATCGGCCCTATCTACTGATCTGACCGTTTTAAAACGCGTTCTCTGTAAGAGTGCAGGTGAGGGTGCACAACTCTTCAAAATAGCCTTCAGGTACTCATACTTTGCATATGAGACCCCCTAGGGGTGGTTTAGACTTTAAAAAAAATTTTGACCAAAAAAAGTTGATCTTTGATCTTTGAAAAAAATTTCGATTTGGGCATCGAGTGAGGGCGCATTCGAAAGAGCATGAAAAGTTATGTCTAAATATGAAAGGAAGCTTGATTTCATCAAAACACTCTCGAGAACCATCAAGAAAAGTGATTTTTTTCATCCAAATCGGGAAAAATCGATTTGGCCCACCACTTTCCAGTGACGGCCACATCCCAGTTCTTTCATGGTATGTGCAGAATTCATCAGGGAACACGATGACATCTTAATAACCCAATATTTTCACTGGCGGAATACCGTAATCCTCATCCAACTGAGGTCTACTCGGGTCTCAGGTTCGATCCCGGCTGGTGCACTAATCTTTTGCAAGCATTTTTTCCGGGCGAATTTCACTTTTCTCAGTGTGAAATCACTTTACATTTTTTTATTTTGGCACTATTTAATAACTTTTCTGACCCAAATTTTATCAAATATTTTTTTTTCATTTTTCACATAAGGTTCCCCCCTTTGGTTGATTCAACCAGATCGAAACCTAAGGGAACCCTTATGTGAAAAATGAGGCTATGATCAAGTTTGCGTAATTCTTGACAGGAAGGCAAACCATCGCCCAAACGACGTACAAACAGTTTAAAACTAACTTTCTGTGAAAAAAGTTCAATTTAACCCAGAAAAAATGCTTGCAAAAGATTAGTGCACCAGCCGGGATCGAACCTGATACCCGAGTAGACCTCAGTTGGATGAGGATTACGGTATTCCGCCAGTGAAAATATTGGGCTATTAAGATGTTATCGTGTTCCCTGATGAATTCTGCACATACCATGAGAGAACTGGGATGTGGCCGTCACTGGAAAGTGGTGGGCCAAATCGATTTTTCCCGATTTGGATGAAAAAAATCACTTTTATCGATGGTTCTCGAGAGTGTTTTGATGAAATCAAGTTTTCTTTCATATTTAGACATAACTTTTCGTGCTCTTTCGAATGCGCCCTCACTCGATGCCAAATCGAAATTTTTTTTCAAAGATCAAAGATCAACTTTTTTGGTCAAATTTATTTTTAAAGTCCAAACCACCCCTAGGGGGTCTCATATGCAAAGTATGAGAACCTGAAGGCTATTTTGAAGAGTTGTGCACTGCCATGGCTGAAACCCTGCGATCTTACAGAGAACGCGTTTTAAACAACTGATTCACATATTGTCAGGTATTCGAAGCTCTGGAGCGATGGATCGAACGTGATCCCGAAAGAAAGCAACACGCCGCAAGTCTCCTCAGATGCATTCGCTGCACACTGCTGCCTATCGAATTCATCATGGATCACGTTCTGAAGACGGACTGGATAATTGGCGATTCTGAGTGCAAGGAACTTATAAATGGAACGAAAGTAGGTTACCAAATACAAATTACTCACTGCTAATCTCACGGGCTGATATTTTATTCAGGTTTGGATTTTCCGAGAAAGCTTACAACCTAACACATCCCGGCCTCTCAAGGCAACTAATTGCGAGGAAGCCCATCGCCTATTCATCTCTATCAGTGAGTTCCATTATGCGATACCAATTGAGATTTTAAGCCTGAATTTTGCAGTTGAGCAAAGCAACTCCGACCCTTCGGATTCCTATTTGATGCTCTACAACCCAATAACAAACACGTGGACAAGCAAGTTTCGAAATAAAAATAATTATGAAAATTTCAGAGATTTTTGAAAACAATAATAAGAGATTTTCAGACTGTACGAGTAAAAAAATGACTCATCAACGCTCTGCAATGGCCCACATTTTTGAGGGGAAAGTATGGTTGCTGGAAATGTTGAAAACAGAGTTTTTTTTTCTCATTTCAGATTTATTTCTCACTGCTTGTTGATGATTTACCGAAAGTCTGCGAAATCTACGATACTGTGGCTGACAAATGGCATATTTCGAGAGAAATGATCGAGAAAAATGTGTACATTTAAATTCCACAACCTGCAATACGATAATTACTGTTTTAGTTTGATATTTTTACAGATGCCAAACCTCACTGGGTTTCCTATAAAGGCACCTTCTTATTCATCGCATGACTGGATTGATGGGCAAATGTGCGTTTGCTACTTGAACTAGTTTCATACCTTCATCCTTTGAGTGTACTTGATCTTGAAATAATGCTGGTAAATTGCAGTTTTGTCGCTGGTGGCTACAACGGTGATCGGGAAGTTTTCCCCGCTCTGGAAACATACGATTCGATTTGCAAAGGTAATATTATATATAAAATAATTAATGATTAATTATTCTCAGAGTGGAAATCACTGGCTCCAATGGATAGGCCAAGCTTGGCGCATGCTTCAGTCGTTCTTGATGGCTTCTTCTACGGTAAGCTGGCTCGAAACATTGACAGTTTATATTATATTTGATGAAATGGTGATGTACGAATACGTTTTTAAGTTCTTGGAGGGTTTGCTGACATGGCATTGGATGCAGATTCCTCGGAAGGAGCTATGCGATATTATCCACCAACAAATACGTAGGCTTTTATTTTGCAAAATATGCTATAGCAAATTTAATGAATATGCTTTTCCAGCTGGAGTCCAATCAGTTCGATGAATTATAAGAGAGCAGGGCTTAAGGCTGTGGTTCTTAATGGAGAAATCTATGCTGTCGGAGGGTTAGTGTCTTCATCGGCAAATTTAATTTTCATTACATTTCTTCTTTGGAAATATAAACTTTCAGGCTTGAGGCAAATTCGAATAAAGTTCTCAACACAGTGGAAAGGTACGATCCCGCAACAAATACCTGGACAGCGCTTCAACACATGAAATCAAAGAGGTAAGCATGTAAAGAAGTTTCACTTTCACTCATGGATAGCTTGCGTGAGAAATGCGGGAATGAATGCATTAGTGCAATCATGGAGAAAATGCATTTAGACAAAGAATAATTTTCGAGAAAATCTTGTAGAGTATTTCACTCGATGGACGTCTCATGCGGAAAGTTGTTCGTTTTCGGTGGATACGATAGCTGGCGTCATCCCTACAATGTAGTTAACACAGTTGAGATGTACGATCCCGAAACGGACACTTGGGAGGACCGAGCTCCGATGAGGTGAGTTTGGCGTGTTAAATCGTTCATTTGAAAATAACTGAAAATGTACATATAGGCGAGAAAAGGAAGTGCTTGTTGTCTATAAATTTCACGCATTTTTTCATCGCCAGATGACGATTGATTGAGAATGTGATTCAATGCTTGATAAGTAACTTTTCAGCTTTACAACTGAAGAAGCTACATGCTTCGCACTGCCAATACCCGCCTCACTCCCTTCGCCTGCTGTGAATCTTGAGGTGCCCATTTATTACTTGTGTTAGAGCGTCGAAAAAATTAATTTTTGCAATTTTCAGGGCATTCACACTAGTGAATTCTGCGAATTTCGTCTTAAGGAAGAGCTTCATAAAGCTATAGTCGAATATGGTTTCATGCATCCTTTGGATGGTATGTTCTTCGGCATTTATACTGAAATATTGTGAGCAATATTACATTTCAGCCCAAAGGAGATGCATTCCTCCAGCAATTACGGGTATAGATGTGCTCTGCCACTCGGAATCTAAGACTGGGAAAACATTAATGTTCGTAATCTCAACACTTCAGTTGCTGAAGCCAATAAAAGGAGAAATTTCCGTGCTCGTGCTTGTTTCTAATAGAACTGCAGCTGACTTGATTCTGAAGGAGTTCGTAATATTCTCCAAATATACTCCAGCGATCAAGGCAAGCTGCAAAGTAATGTGGTGACACTCATGATCCCAATATTTTCAGGCAAACAGCTTTGTTGGTGGTACGGATATGCAGATTCACGAAGATATTCTGGTGAATAACTGCCCTGATATTGTAATTGGAACCCCAACACGCATTGTCAAACTACTCAAGTCGGGAGCGCTAAAACTCGACAGAATCAAACAATTGATACTTGATGATTGTGATAACCTAACCAGATCTTCAGGTAAATGTTTTTGTAGCCAATTTTAGACAAATATTTCCTCAGATAAACGCCATTTGGTCATGAAGATTATCGATTCAACACCGAATGACAAACAAATCCTGATCAACACTGTAACTTTGTCGAAGAAACTGCGTGATCTTAGTGATAAGTGGCTCAGGCCGAATCCGAACAGATTTCATTTCTCAAGTCAATGATTCATTGTTAGCAGAAGAGAATGATTCACCAAGAGGCATCTGTTTATCGAAACAAGTATAAACATTTTCCCCCGTGTTCTTGGATAAAAAGCACGTGGAATGTTTGTATTGCAAATGAGTACAAGTGGAGAATCATTTGCTCGCTCCTGTACTGTTAACGTTTTCGTTGAATGTGAATTATTCACAGTTATCTCTGGTTTCTTCCAACCACTTGTCAACCATAAAGAGTGGGCGGAGTTTAGGAAAACCACTTGCCAACCATAACCCCAACCACTTGCTAACCATTGACTTCCTAACCACTTGCCAACCATTGCCCCAACCACTTGTCAACCAAAGTCCCAACCACTTGCTAACCATTAGCAATGGTTAGCAAGTGGTTGGGACCTAACCACTTGTCAACCATTACCCTAACCACTTGTCAACCAAAGTCCCGGTTCGCAAACCCGTCGCGTCTAGAACGCACCCTGTCTATAAGGTCCTCCCGCACGGCCCTGTTCTGACTACCCGAAAGCCCGCTGAGGCCACTACCTACGGTCCCCAGTGCGACCGTCTTTTGGATATGACCGGCCCGCATGGTCTCACCATGCGCGGCTCGGTTACTGTATGGGGCAACCCACACAAATATCGATTGACTAATCCCCTCTCCCACGCAGTTGTTTATCACTTGCCAACCATTATCTCAACCACTTGTTAACCATTCCCTCAACCACTTGCCAACCATTGCCCCAACCACTTGTCAACCATGATCCCAACCACTTGTAGGGAGGCCCGCCAGCAAGTGGTTGGGACTTTGGTTGACAAGTGGTTGGGAGAAACCAGAGATGTTTGCACTATTTTGATAAATTTAGTAGTTTCCAGAACCCAACATGTGGATTCATCTACTACTCTGGTTGTGTTCTGTAGGAATTTGTGAGTGTCACTTGCATGTTTCTACTCAAAGGAGATAAAACATTCAAGCGTATTCTCACGATTGTACTCGTGAAGAGACGATCGAATGGAATTCAGAAGAGAGCACGCTGGTTCGAGTATACAAAGTTTGCCGAGGAATGGATGGACGAATTCATGTGAATAATTTACAAAAATATTATTTAATAAATTTTTAAAAAATCGCAGCTTAACCGTCCCGAGAATTCGCTCAAGACCATCAGAGTTACTCTCGTATCGGTTGAGAAAGAGGATGGTTCGCTGTATTTCGAAATCTTTGATTCAAAAAAGGTTTCAGATGTCTCTTTTGAGATCGATGTTGTTGAGAGCGGTAAGGCAAAAGATGGCAAGGAAAGAAATTTCGCTAGAAAACAGTCAGTTATCGCTGGGAATGAATCTAAATTATACCCTATAACTCCGAAACAAGCAAACATTCTCACAACAGATTGAACGAAGTGGGAAATACCGTCATTTCATCGATCCACACGTCTCTTCATCTAATTGTCAGCGTGAAAGGAAACGCTAACACAATCGAAATAAAGCTGCTGTTTAAACTTGAAGGTCAGATATATAGCCGAAACAGGTTTCAATGTGCTCTTTCAGACTTTAGTTGTCCTTATCCATTCCTGGAATCTCGTGTTGGTTCTCCAGTGAGAATCACATCGAAAATGTTCGTAGGAGGATGCGAGTTCAGTGTTAATGCTGCAGAACCTGGTAAAGATTGTACAAAATTTACAGTTTCGCATGAATTAGCGCATGCCCCAGGCTGGCACACAAATTCGTGAAGCACTCCTGATTTTTTCGAGTGTGGATGAATAAAATTGTTATTTCCAGGAGCAAATCTTGTCCTGTCTTCGATCAATTCATCTGAACCGTTCCGCAACTCTTCTGAAGCCGTGCTTATTTATAACGATTATACGTGGAACAATCCCGATTTATTGGTGCGCAGGTGAGAAAATAATGACTAACAACTGCAAAAACTCCTGCCTTCAGAGTGGAGAGACCGGAGTTCAACCAAGCTTTGAGCAGTCATCTTGGAACTTCAAGAATTGTAGTTCGCCCTAGTAATTCCACACTGAATTCCGAAGTAAGGAAACAAATACAAAACTAAATAAAAATTGTCGATTCAGATGGAAAATGAATATGTTATCACGATAAATTCAGTGATTGATGGTAACGAAATTTTTCACTTGCATGACAGAAAATGAGGGGGTTTCAGCTTGCGCATGCCCTAATGAAACAGTCGTCATTTTGAACGAAACGATGTCTGAATATGACTTCAGGATGATGCAATTGCACTGTTTTCATGTCAGTCCGTTACATTTAAATTACAAAATGGAATGAAATTGCAGCTTGATTGCTCCGTTTCGGTACAAATTGCAGAAGAGTTGAGGGAGAAGCACAGAATGGAAGTTCGGTCATGCTTCGAAATAATGATTTTGAAATAATAATTCAGATTTTCGTGGATTACTTTGAAAATCCAGGCATCGAAACAGATACGTTTTCAATTGCGGAGGGAGCGGGAGAGCCAATCAAGTAGCAAATTGTTTTTATTTATAATGAATTCGAACTTTTCAGCCTGATATTCCTGCCCAGATTCTATGTTACCGACTATACACAAATTCAGCTATTTTACAACAAAGTAGGCGAGACATCTGCCCTATTGATATTGGTTTCCGAATTTAGCAAAAGGCTTCCGTTATGGATTCCGTTCGCATCCGACTCGTGGAACCAATCAAAGAGAAGCAAGGTAGGATCTATTTTTCTATTATCTCCTATGAATCCATTCAGTTCTCTGCAGCTGTCCTTCATTCGAAGACGAGACTCTTTTGCTCCACATTGATCCATATTGCTACAGGATGAACTGTCTTTGGATGTTATCCAGAACCGAGTAGGATCAATTAGAACTCAACCACGATATTTTCAAATCTCTTAGGAACGGAACCTTCCCAACTGTCGCCGTTCAATCAAACCGAACCTCATTCGATGATATGTTCGAGAACTTGTTTCTCATTTCCGACCAGAGGACTAATTGTTCGGAATCAAACAGAAACAAGTACAACTACTACTTGTGCTCGAGATCGGTAAAACTCGAGGCGGGCACAGTTAATACGATCAGATTTTACGATCTGGAGGATCTAAATATGAAGCAAGAGGTTCGCAAAAAAATTAAGAAAATAAAAGTAGGAAGAAAAACAATCAAATATCTCAGAACTCTGTTCAATTTGCGATTCTATTTCACAGAGAAGAGTACGATTTGCACCCAGTCGACTTTAAAAATAGACAGCACAGGTTAGGTGTAGGGCACTTCTTCTGTTTCTGGCCGACCTTCATTCCTATAGTATTCGGAGCGGTCGAGGGTTGGCCAGATATGAAAGGATTTTCCGGGTGTGGTTCGAGACTGAGATTTTAGCAAAGAAGTTTCAGCAAGTCCACATTCTACAGGATTGTTCTCTCTGACAATCTCGAGCTGTCGCGGCGTTTGGAGTTGCTAGATTCAAATTGAGAATTGAACCATGCAGATTCTGTATAATTCGACCGAGTTATTTTGGGATATTTTCAATAAACCTATGCAATGTCTTGGATATTCTGCAGCGTTTCAGTGATTTTTCATGATTTAGAACAAAATGCAGTGAACAATAATTGAAAACGAAACCCATTTTACAAATAAACACAATAGTGAGGATTAAAAATAATGCATTTATATATGCAAATTGTAAAAGCATACTAGTCGGACATCTCAACGTTATTATCGTAATCCTTATGCTCGTAGAATCGCACTGAAACAGTCCACAATCCCGATCGTTCTTGCTCGCAACTTGCACAACAGGTGAATTGGTTGGACAGTTTACTAAAGGCAAACCCAACGTCTCTGACGTCCAAGTACTTATCTAATGCGTACTGAAAACATTTATTGATAATTAATGAAAAAATAATTTCATTTACTTTATCTACGTCGATCTTTTCCAAATGTTCTTCAGTGAATAGGCCAGTAATGGTGAAGTCCCAGTCGGCTTCATTCTCTTCATACGACTCCATGCGCAACTGAAAAATATGCTATTTAAAAAAAATTGCTTGTTTTTTTTTCACCAGATAACATTTATAGCTCTAGCTTGTGATCGATTTTTTTCATTATGCTTCAATAGCTTACCAGCATCAAGTCGACCAGCGCTTGAGGATCAATCTCAATCGAAAGCATTTTTAAACTTTGGAAGCTAAAGAGACTGAGTGAAAATTCCGGCGATGGAGTCCAGCGAGGGGAGGTCGCGTACTGAATTTATGAAATTAATTTCATAAATAAATAAAACTATATTCATAAATTAAAAACACGTACCACTTGCACGAAATTGCCGGTAAGAAAGAAGTCGAAACAAGGACGTTTTGATGAGGCAGCGAACGATGTTTGGAAGGATTCATCGAACAGTTGTATGCATTTTTGAAAACCCTCAGACACATTTTGCCGATCCATCCAAATCTCGATTTCATTTGGCATCATGAGAAATTTAGCGAATCTGCAATGATTTTTCAATGCAGGAGCTAAAACAACACAGCACTGACTTTTGCAGATCAACAGATTCATCGAATAGCACGTCAACAAATTTGAACTTGTTAGTGACATTATCTCTCAAGGATAACAAACAACTGTCGAGAAATTTATTTTCAATTTTGATCTGGAAATTTTCATTTTTAAATCAGTATGACAATAGAAAACTTGCCATTGTGAAGGTTATTTCGTTGCAGATGTGTTTCTCGAGCAGCTGATCAATGTTTTCAAACATTTTACTAGGAACAGGCGTGTGTCCTCGAATGAGCAAGCCTTCATAGCGAGAACTTCCCTAAATTAGATTCCTCATACCGTTCCGTGAGCAAATGATCAGAAACAAATAACTCACGTAATGCTGGTTTTTTTCTGGAGCTATCAGTCGAGATCTAACTCCTCTTGCTTCAGTTGTCTCAGTTTCTCGTGAAATATGGAATGAAAGTTGCTTGTCTGTGCAGTCAGCGTAATGGAAGTTGAAGGTGTGACCATCTCGCTCCTCGAATTATGTTTCATAATCATGTCACTGAAGAATTTGCTCACTTCGTACACAAACAGCTCGCCTCTGTATTTGATTTTCCGAAGTTCGGAATGATTTACAACTTCCCTCATTACTCTGCTCACGCATTCGAGCTCATCAAGTGTGTCCCTGAATTTTTATTTGAACCATTCGCATAAAAATAAAACATTACTAATAGTGACGATATTTTTTTTGTGAATCTGCAACGTGACAGAAATGAATGAATGTGAAAAACCCAACAAACCTGCAGCAAGAAGTGTGTATCTGACTACATAATCTAGCTATTTAATATTAAATTATTAATGATTATTAAATTGTTAAATTAATATTTAACAAACCTGCCGACAAGTGAGAATACTGGAAGCAAGCAGTCCAGAGGGAGCAGCGACAGACAATCTTCCTTTCCCATGCACTTCTCAATCTTCTCAAGCTTGTTGCTCATTTCGTCCGTAAGATTGACCATGAAACTGTAGGAGCATTGAGTAGGCAAATGATTTTAAACCGAACCTTTTTGCCTTCTTGAGAGCCTCGTTTAGAACCTGCTCCTTTGCCTCCAGTCCGATTTCTATTCTCTTCAGCTGCTTCTCAAGTTGTTCTAGCTTGATCAAGAGCTGAAAGCATCGGTCAGCTCATCATCAGCATCATCAGGTCGATCAATTATGTCGCTAAACAGGCAACCGCTCATCAGAAAAGAACTTACTCAAAGGTCTCCAGGTTTATTTGTGGAGTAAGAAGGACAAGATAAACTTACGAGGTACTGTTACCGTAATCTACTTCAAAGGAACAGATACCTCCTGCACACTTCCATTCCCAGAGCCCATTACTTCACTGACACGCTCTCTCAGTGAGTCTAGTGAGAATTCCTTCCGTTTCAGAATGTCATCCTGAGATCTGGCATCTGTCAGTAGTGACTCCAGAGCAGATATGTCGGAGGGAAACTGAAAATTACGAAATTAATAAAGGATTTCGAGTTGAAATAAGGACATGAGCGCCTCACAGGTTGCGCCAATCTGATTCCAGCAGCATCCGTTGCAAGTTCTGACTGAATTTCTTCAATTTCCTTTTTGAGTGTATCGACTTCCATTACTGAGTGACTGGCTCAGATTGAAATTAAGAAGAGAGAAGCCTAAAAACCGCACTTTGAAAGTATGAAAATGAAAAGAAATGCGAAAATGCGTAAATGCGTAAAACAAATATGAACTGAAGTACATAAGAGCTTGGTGCGCAGAGAGTAATGGCAGGAATCGCGCGCCAAAAAGAGCGCGCTAAGATGACTCATCTACTTGAATACTATCGTATGACATTTGAGTTTGGTCAAGTATCTTACTCGAAGAGTGATGAAGAAGTGAAAAAAAAGTCAAGGAAAGGATCTTTGAGTATCGCATTAGACTTGTTTTTCTCGATAATATAATTATATATTTTTATCTTCGGACAATTTTTTTATTGTCTGTCTCGAGTATTTCCTTAGATGGAAATTACTCACGTCTTGGAAAAAAATATATAGTGAACGAGAGGCTCTTTTCTTCGATGGAGACAGAATTCGCCGAGTATTCATCGAAAATAGCTGCAATATGTCTGCACTCTTTCATAGTGGTTTTTGGGCTATCCGCAAATTCACTACTATTTTACGCTATAGCAAGGCACACTCCTACGTCGTTCAAGGTTTGATATTCAATAGCTTTATTTTTGTACAAATATTCACAGAAGTATTCATCTTTGATATTCCTGATTGCTGTTAACGACTCCGTCTGTATGATTTTCGACTTAGTTTTGATTCAAAGGTAACATTCACATTTCATTCAGCCTAAGTTGTTTGTCCACAGAATACTACCGACTCCGAAGATTATCGCTCAAGTATGGCATGGTGCATGTTCGATATTATCAAAGCGTATGTTTGTCAGAGATTGATTGGAAGGGGAAATTAACTACAAGAAAAAAGCTAATCGATGATTTAGAGAGCTGCTACAACATATTCTCCGTTTACCTGCATACGATGACAAATTCGATCGCTCTAATAACTGTATCGTTCTGGTATCGGTAAGTAGAATTAACATAAGGCTCAAACCAGTGCATACCAACTCAATGATTTGTCAAAACAATGACAAGGTGTAATTCCGAATAGGAATAATTCAGAATCGCATCTCAGATATTCCGTTCTACAGCGTGCCTCACCGCCTAGTCCATTCCTGCTTTCCATTATTGTCGTTCTATTCTATCTACCGTCGTTCTTGCAAATGGTACGAAATCACAAACTTACTGTTTTCTCTGTTCTCAAGATTGTGAAACGATTTAGGTAACGCTGCCTTTGAGTCTGATGCTGCAGTGAAAACAGCTCTTTCAGAGTTTTACCCGGCTCTTGATTATGAATTTGGGCCTGTTACAGGTAGCCTTGGTCATGTTTTCGAGATTATGCAGACGTAAATTCGATCCTCAGGCAATGCCGCAAGTGGAGACATTTACGCTGATTACGGCACCATACTAGCGCTGATTTTCCCGTTTCCGTGCTATGCATTCATCCTGACGGCGAGATTCAAGGTGGTTACTTCATCCTATTTTTTAATACAAATTTCATCATTTCACACATTCTCTCTCGGATTGACGAGAGAGTGTGCGGACTGAAGAGACCGCGACCCGTAATTCGAATTCTAATGCAGATGCTGCGAGCCATGCGCAGTACCGAATCAACGCTCAGCGAACGAACGAAAGAAATGCACATGCAGCTAATGAGGGTGACGAATTTTAGTGAATTTTCCGAGAAAGAATCGACGAATGACTTTATTTTGAAATTGTTTTGCAGGCCCTGTCCTACCACGCATGCCTTCCAATATTCAACGTAACAGCGACTACTATAACCACTATTATGCTGATGGACATCTACCGCCATCCTGTGATGGAAAATGCTGTTTTCGTTGTGAGTGAACAAGAAAAATATCGGACGATTCATTGTTTTCAGTTTGCCTCTCTACCTTCTTGCTTTAGTCCCATTCTCACACTCAATTTCATTCGACCTTATCGAATGTTGGCCCTGCATGAGCCATTCTTGTACATTTTTCGCTTCAGATTCTTTCTTCGTTTAATCGGAAAGAAGAATGGGAATTCAACAGTGAAAGTGAGCAACGCGACAAAATCAGTCGTCGAAAGCGGAAACGGATAATTAAACGGATAATATCTGGGATAATTTGTTGTTGTCGCCTACGATAAATCTCACATTCCTAAGGGAATAACAACACTACGATTCTTGGACAGACATATCAGAAATCTTGGAAGCACGTCGATTCAATCGCTAGCGCAGCAACGGAAAAAATGCGCACAATGATTAGTGTGTAATATCTTCGAAAATATGATTGAAACATATCCACCCTTCCGGGGAACACCACGAGTGTCGGAACGATAACCTATCTGACAGCTCAATCTGAATTCAAGAGGTCAATAGGGAGTTGTATAACTGTTTCGACATAGCCACTGGGCATGCTCGCCTTCCAGACACTCAGACTCACTTACGACGTCAAGCGACTTCCGATCTCGCTCTCATCGGGTACGTCCGATCTCTAGTCATCAACAGTTCTGTTCCTTCAAGTCAATTCAAAATCAAATATTTTTTTTCACCTTCTAGCCTCTGTGACTAGCGCTTTCTCTCAATTGTCTTCTGCCTATGTCCTAAGTTTAGCTTGAATTCGTCACCATGGCTCAACTCCGCCCGTCCCTTCACGCGGAATACCAGTCGAACCTGATCCAGTCCTATATCGATAAGGAAATCGACCAGCAGACCTACTACGCCCGCTACAATATCGATCTGGAGGTACGTGTCTCTGATTCTCAACCTTCTCTAAACTCTGTAGAACATTGCCAGATCTGCGAAATCAGCAACAAACAATGAAAATCTGAGGCTCTCCATTGCATCGGGATCATTTGCGATGATTTAAAAACCTATGCATAAAGGAAATTAGGTATAATGTTCTCATCATTCCAGCTCGAGGCACACCTTCACACGCTCCGTGGCGGTCATTTTGAGGATGTGTTCATCAAAGAAAGACACAGGCTTGGACTCCAGTCGAACTCCGCTCGCTGCATGCTCCCGGCAGCTGCAGCCGCTGCAGCAAGAGATGTTGCTGCAGCTGCAGAGAGAAAAGCGAGAAGAGAGATGCAGAAGCAGAAGAGGTGATTTTTCAGATTTTAGAATGTTTTCAAATCAGCAAAATTCAGGCGTTCCGACTTCACTGCGACTCGCAATGCTCCTTACAAAGAGCGCCGTAGCCTCGGGTTGCCTCCGAACTCCAAATATGAGATGCATCCTGAGGAAGCCGCAACTGCTTCGAGAAGAAAGCCGTATAAGAGGTACGTTTCCGGAAAAAAATCCGTTTTCTGATAACTATTTCGTTTACTTTCAAAGTTAACGCTGTTTTTGCAGATACTCTGACGTCTACGGCGCTCCAGAAGCCACCACGGCAGCTTTCAAAGTGACGAAGAAGGCCTACACTCACAGTGTGCTGCACGCGGCTGCTGCAGACCCTGCGACGATTGAGGCTCCGAGGAGGTATTATTTGAATTTCGAATACAGACAATGAAAATTTTTCAACTGCTACTGCTGCAACTTGGCCGTGACGTTGAACTAGGCCGGATGAGAACAAATGAACGCCTGCTGAATCTAGTGCTCATCCGATCATGCGCGCGTTACGCAGAATTCATCGTGTTTTCACTAAGATTATACATCATTTCAGAAAATCTGGTGTAATTGCACGTAGTACACCAGCTGTCGAAGAGAGAAAGAGTCCCTACAATCTCAGCAAACTCAATGCAGCTCCTGCACTTCCAGCCACCAAAAACGAGAGGTATGAACTTTCGAGTTTCGGTGTCACAAAATGCCACTTCAGAAATGCTGGTGTGAATATGCGCAATACATTCGAAGCACAGACTAATGAACGTGTCAGGATGCCGTCTGCAGTTGTTGCACATCATGAGACGATGAAGATGCAAGAGAGGTACGGGTTTCTGCGTTTCGGAATCATTCATAAGCCTTTCAGAACTTTCAGAACTTCTGGCGAGGACATGCGCAATACGTCTGCAATAGCACAGCCTAATGCCCGTAACAATATTCCGCCTGCAGCTGATGTAACTCCTTCGACGATGCAGATGCAAGAGAGGTACGGGTTTCTGCGTTTCGAAAACATTCATAATACGCCACTTCAGACATTCTGAAGTGCGTTTCGAAAGGCAGAATAAGGACAATAGAAAGATTTCGACTGCGGTTGCTGCCCATACTGAGACGATGAATGATAGGTATCCACTTGCGACCATTCGGTGCCATAACAATCCATTTCAGACGTCATGAGGTGCGTGCTAGTCATAGAAATGCTCTCGAAGTTCAGAAAGCAACTCTTGAAGAGATGAAGCAGAGGTATCGTTAATCGCTCTGGTGAATGTTGATATAACGTCATTCATTGCAGAGGTTCTGACTTCAAGAACATGTGTTCTACTCCATCGCATTTGGAGGAGCAGTACCAAGAAGCTCAAATGGAACAAGTGCTCGTCGAGACTGGCACGGAGAATGCCTTTGTTGAAGAGCGAGTTGAACTGCCTCAGAATACAGTGCCGCCTGCAGATACTGTAGTTGCAACGGATGGACACATGGATGAGAGGTACTGTACTTTATCACGAGCATTCAGCATAAGTTTTGGCCATTACAGAGGCTCTCTCGTCGCCGAAGCACAAGATATGCCCGTTCTCGCTCTGGAAGTGCAGCGGTGTGCCATTAGCAGCGTTTCTCCAATCGCCGTCGAGGCAGCAGAAGAGAAGAAGATGGAGAGGAGGTAAATGCACCTAGTGTTAGGCATATTTTATTAATGTTCTTCATTGCAGTAGCCCTAACGTCAATAAGGAGCTAAACAAGCCCTCTCAATCACAGAAGAGTGCAATTCCGGCTGTTGCTGAAGCTGCATCAGTGAATCAGATGGAGAAAAGGTACTTGCGCTTTATTTCTCCGGCCTTCATTAGACTTTGTGGGCTTTACTAAGACTTTGCTTATCTCAAAACCGTTTTCAAAATCTGCCATTTTAGTTGTTGACGGGCGTATTTTTTATCAATATATATTTTTTGCAGTATCACTAGCGTCAAGAGGGTGCCTAATGCCACTGAGCGTGCTGTTGAAGAGAAGATGAAGCGAGATATGCAACCCCGTTTCTGTGGTGTCTGCATGAGCAAGGCGGTGAAGGAACGAGTGTTTTACACAGGTCAGACAGCTTTTGAATCCAGTAGAATTGGGAAAGGGAATGGGGCTCTCAGTCATATCCGAAAAAAAGATGACGGCACGCTAAAATGTGCATTATTTAGAAATTTTGATGGGCAACCGATAGAATTCTTTTGAAGAATAAGACTGCCGTTTTATTCCAAATATTTCCAGCCTGCGGTCACATCTCCTGCCGTGCCTGTGCCGAGGAGTTCGAGCTCGACGAGGGATTCAGAAGTGCTAAACGAGACTTCAAGAACCCGCTTGCGGCCTGTCCTTACTGCCTGAAGAGATCACCTATTGTGAGACTGAAGGAGAGCGAGACTGAAGCTGAAGAAGACGTAGCCGAGGAAGGAAATGGAAATCTGCCGTTGGGGGTAAGGGTACTTGAATCGCGTTTGTGGTTAGGCGAAAATTGTACGGTCTCTCACTTTCCCATGCTCTCTCGCTTTGTCTGACCGGTGTGAGAGAGCATTGCGAAAAGAGAGACAGTAAATTTTTCGGCCAAGCCTGGTTAGTGGTACAATTCGAAACGTGCAAAACATCATGTTCTGAAAATTCATCGCTTTGGAATGCTCAGTAAACATGGGGTTGGCGAATATTTGAATAGTCCAATCTAGTATTTCTAACAAATTATTCAAATCTTGCAGGACGTAGATACAGTGATGCGTGAACTCGACATCAAACTGTTTCTCATTGGAGGAATCACGGAGGAAGAATACGAAGAAAAGTATGACAAGTGGCTTGAGGTAAATTCGAATTCTTCTGCTTACTTTTCAATATCTAAAATTTGTCGGATTGTCACAATTCCGAATAATGAATGCTGCGAACAGTGTCAACGTCTAGACCATTTCTCTGGGAGAGAAAAAACGTTTAGACGGAGCATAGACGGAACATGAAAAAGATACAGACATCCTGCGATTATCATTCATCTATTACCCCCACATTTCAGTCGGTCGCTCTAGCCCACGAAGAGAACGGCGGCAGTGCCTATGACGCCCAGATAGCCGAAGTGAAGCGAATCGAGGCCGAGTTGCCTGTCGTGGTTGATGATTCGAACCTCGCAATCAATGCGGCTGAAGTGACCTGGAGAAGGGAGAAGCAGAACTTGATCAGGAGGCTGAGAAGAGAGAATGAAGCGCTGTAAGTTCAATCATTTTGCATATTTTTTGAAAATAAATGTTTCTTAAACTAAACGATGTTATCGCAGGTCGAAGCTCAAGCCCAGCGACCCCCAGCGTCTGCAGTTCTCTAACGCGTGCACTATCTGCTCAACCACGTTGGACAAACGCTACGCATTCGTTCAGTGTGGTCACATGCTGTGTCAGGATTGCACAGAGGAGATGAACGAAAGATCAAACGAGGAAGAAATCGAGGAAGGACCTCATTGCATTCGATGTGACAAGTCATCCAAGGCGATTCGTCTCTTCGAGCACGATGTCAAACCCATGAGGCAGCAGAGATTCTGAGTAGATTGTCTTGCTCATTTTGGTTTTTTGACCCTTATCTTTCTATTTTGCCTAAAAGAGTCGCTATCGGCCGTGTGTTTGATGTTTCTGAATAAAATATGTTGAATAGAGAGTGAAGAAAAGTGCACACTGCAAAACATCACAATACGTGTTTATTCAACTCTCAGATGTCGGGTAATGCTCACGGGTTACATTCTCCTCCCTCGCATTCCTCACTCTGAGATGTCGCTCACAGCTGGCCCCCTTTCCCCTCTAGCTGTCACTGGTTCAAAATCAGTGGTGAAGGAGAGAATGAGGTCGGTTGTTGAAGGAGTCGTCGCAAACTGGAAGCAACATTTGCTTTCAATTGACATTCATTGTTGGACTAATCGCGAGATAGTGTGTGAAATGAAGAGACTATGACCCGTATTTCGAACTATATCATACTCACGATTAGAGTGCGGAGAGCAAGAGTTGCTCTCCTCATCTCCCACTGTCTCTCAGACTGGCGAGAGAGCGTGCAGAATGAGGAGGGCTCTTGCTCTGCGCACGCTACTCACTATGACGGTCGTATAGTCGTCCTGCATTGCCAAGTTGTAGCATGCGCTTGCCTCGGATAGTTCGCAGGCGATCCCAAGCGGCGATTGCGGGCCAGCCCTGAACCCATCAGTGAGAAGATTGAAATGTTGGTTAGGAATACGGCTTTTCGCAAGCTAAGTTTTCGACGTAGGGGGTCTAGGCCGACTAAATTCAGCCGAAAAACTGGGGTGTTTTATTTTGCTGTATGGACTTTCCAGGAAAGTGGTGATTCTCACGCGAACGCAGTATGGTACTTGCGGAGTTCCCCGGAAGAACGAATCTGTTTCACTCATTCTATAAATTGGATAGCCTAACGCTGGGTGGCGGTCGGAGAGGATGGTGGATAGACACTCCTCCGGTGAACACCACAAGCACCAACAGTCTATCGTACCCGACCGGCTTCAGCTCCATTCGCATTCTTTTATCAGAGGGGTTCGAACCGACGACGTCGAGTAGGTATCGCGTCGTCTCGTCGTTTGGACCAACTGGACCCGTAGCGGCTTCCAGCTCATTGAATCCGACTACATGGATCGAGAGTGAATCGGAAGGCGCGATCCAGGCTGTCCGCGACTCGGCTGCGAAAGTAACGGAATAGTTGCGGTAACCGGTGATAGCGCTGTGCACGGTTACCTGAAATCAGTAAGAGCAGTCCCCTTAAACAAATGAGACGTATCGGTGCACTCTGTTACACACTAAAAATTCCGTAAAATTGGCTCTAGCGGATTACAATCCGCAATCGCAACGCACAACGCATGAAGAATCCGCAAATAATAGCGGATTGCAATTGCGGATTGTAATCCGCTAGAGCCACTTTTACGGAATTTTTTTGTGTGTATTTTTTTGTTTTTGGAAATTAAGAACTTGCAGTAAATTGGGGAGCATCGCTGGTTTCGAAATAGATGAAGTAGCAGTGCACCGGGGCGACTAGAAGAAGAAGAGGAAGAAAAAGAAGAAGAGGAAGCATCATTTTCTAGAAGAGACGATGAACAATGCTAACTCGAGCCTGAATAGGACGGTCAATCAACCCTCACCTCTCTCAGCATTTTACATGATCCTTCTTGCTAAATCTGCGAGCACTGCACAGGAAGAACAGAATTGACAAGTAAGGGTCAATGGAGGCAACGAAAAATTGCAAGGGTGAGAACAAGGGATTGTGTGGCGGCGGAGAGACCGGAGAGAAGTAAAATTCTGAGTACGTTAATTTTTCATCGATTCGTTAACAGCAAGTGGATATCATAAGACAACTTAATAATAGCTATTCCGAAATAATCTAAAAATCGGTAGTGATGGTGAGGATGAAATCCGACGTTGAGGGAGTGGTCAAAGCCCGGAATCAGAACATGCATTTTCTTTCAAATAGCTTGATTTCACCCACTCTCTCACCGGTCACAGAGACCAGGTAAGAACAAAAATCTAAAACTGGGTAGTGAAGGTGAGGATGAAGTCCGATGTGGAGGATGCGTGGTCAACCTGTAGACAGAAAATATGTTTTTTTTTTCGAATACCACTCTACTTTGGCCCTTTTAAATTTTGCAAATTTTGCAGCATGTTGTGTTACTCACTACTTTTATACTAGTAGTCATAGCCGAGCAGAACTTGAGCCTGTCCTCTGGTTTCTTCCATCCTCTTGTCAATCATGATTCCAACCACCTGTAGGGAGGCCCGCCAGCAAGTGGCTGGGACTTTGGCTGACGAGTGGTGGGGAAAAACCAGAGTCGGCTGTGGCTAGAGAAAATCACTCAGAACATATCAGTTACTCACCACGCGACTGCTATGTTCAAGTCGTCTTGCCAAGCTGTAGCAACCGCTTCTCTCGGCAAGTTCACAGCCGATGCCGTTGGATCTGTCTGTCCTGAAAAGAGTGTGGAAAGCAAGATTACACTCTCCTCATTCCGTACACTCCCTTGTCACTCTGACTGCCGAGATAGTATGCGAAATGATGAGAGTAACTCTTGCTCCCGTTTTCAAGTCCGTTCCCGTTTTCAAGTCCAGAACGCGAGATGTTCACATAGGATGTTTGGGAACACTGCTAATTATTGGCTAACTTTTTGAAAGAGAGCTGTTTTTCCCACAAAAATACCCTCTGGATGAGAGCGCGAAAACCCTTAATTACCATTCTGACGTACCTGCTCGGTTTCAGCTCCACCCGCAGTCTCTTTCCGTTAAACGGAAGCGAATAAAGGTTGCCGGCGTTTTCACGGACGCGAAGGGCGTACACTGTATCCCCGTAGCGAGCGGGCGGGTGCACAATGGCCACCAAGCCTTCGAATCCAATTACACGTATCATTGCATCACCTGTAGTCACGATCCAAGCACTATTCGAGGAGTTTGTGACGGACACATTGTAATAGCCGGCATTTTTGTTCCCAACGATTACCTGAAAGTGCTATACCACATTTTGCAAAACTAATGTAAAAAATAGTCAAACTTCGAGGGCATGCAAGTATGAAATGTATGACACATGACAACAACAGCAATCCTAGGCCTATCATAATCTGAAGCAAGATCGTAGTGTCACTTTTGCTGTGCCGCCATGGGTGCGAATCTTAGGCGAACGTGCTGATATAACTATAGTGATGAGCGCACTTACAGTGAATTGAGCTGCATCGGGCGTCCTGAAGTAGATGTAATAGCACTGCGCCAAAGAGACGAATAGTAGCAAGAGAAATAGTTTCATTCCAAGGAGCAAAGATGAAGAATTCTTACCCCTGCGAACATGCAACTACTTAAATAGCAGTAAACCGAGAAACGCTCGCCATTCTCAATTTACTACCAGATCTCTAGCAGATCAAAACTCCTCGATATGCCCACTATTTCGTCAAAACGAGCACCTAGTGAGAAGAAACTGTATTGAATAGTGGCTGCTAACAATTATTTTCGGGGAGTACCATAAACTGCGTACGATAGAGTGTGTTCTAGAGAACGTTTAATGTGTGCAGTAAAGCACCAGCTGCGGTAGTGAGAGATTGGGTAGGCATTCGCTGCTCTGTTGGGTACTTTCTACGTGCATAACTGAAACATTATTTTGAAATTTTGGCGTCACTGCACATTACCCGACATTCTTTTATTGCAATAGGTTCATTGGTTTGCAATAGGTTCACAGATTTCGCAATTGTCAATCCATGTACGAGCTAATGCGAGATCACTCATTTGTAACATCCTGCATTAGCGAAGCTATGGAGACAGTCCAAATTCGAATCATCTCTTTCGTTTACATCCATCTCTTTCCTTCACATCCTACCTTTTGACTTGCTTCGTCTCGCAGCTCCTTTCCCCTTCACTCACTGGGCAGTACCGCGACTCACTCTGCTGAGCTTTGAGCTTCGTCTCACATCTACGATGCTACATCTTTTCTTCTTCGCTGCACTCAAAGTCAGAAATATTCAATATTTTTAAATAAATTTGCAACACTTCAAGGTTGCATCTTCCACATTCTGCTATTCTCCTGTCATATTCAAAGAAAAACATGAATTGCTGAGCAAATCCGAATTCGAAAATCAGTTGATGTGTCAGAAGCATTGCAATGAAACAGTCGAGGTGAGTTTATTCTAAATTTTTGACCTTTAAATATAATAAGATTTCAGTGTTCCGCAATTGTTGTCGAGCGCAAAGCAGATCGTGTGCTCTGCTTATTCCTTGGCCAACCCATCAATGACTCGCCCAACACTTGCACAAAACCAGTAGAAGCTTACGAGAAAACGGAAGATTGTGGTATGATAATTCTGAATTTTGATTCAAAATCTGTCGTTACAGAGCCTTCGAAAACGGCAGGCTGGTTCAAATTCGCAAATGATCCAAAATCCGAACAGGTCTCAACAGACAAATCTGTCGTGGAAGAAGGAATGAATATGCAGCCGTATGCCAAACCAAACGTGAGAGGCCCAGCGGCTTAAAACTCATTCATTCATTCAACATTCATTCAGAGTTTTCAATTCATAGTAATGCAAGGCTGTGAATTACACATTCTTCAACTGAACAGCTCAACAATTGTGTTCAAGTTTACGAAAGAGGCTGCAGGTCTGATAGAACAAGAGAAGTACACAATGTATAATGAAACTGCGAGCGGAATCGCAAACGCTTGGGGTTATTGCAAACGATAGAACAATAATTGTCTTACATTTTCCATCAAATTATGATTTACACTTTAATTGTATATAAATGAACCGTTTCAATTTGATGGACATGCATTCCAATTTCGCAGCAGTTCATTTTGTCACCTCAAAATGTGAATATTTCCATAGTTGCTGTTTCTGGATGACACATCTTTTTCTGGGCACGCACTAGCTTCCTGCGTATAGTGTGCCTCCGCATTGGAAACAACACCCGGTATTAGGACGCATTTATCTCATAATTCGAGTCTCGAAAATTCTGGATTTATCTTCTCTTCGTGATTTCGCCAGTATTGCATCGTCCCAAGTCGTTCTCGCAGAGTCCACCGGAGCAGCTGAGACCGTCGATTGTCCTGGAAGTGAATGATAAATGTTTAAAAAATGAGTTATTTTGCATATTTCAATCAAGATTCCGAGTCGAATCTTGGTTATTTATCAAAAAATTAGATGTTTTATCGAAAACCAACCTGTAGTACGAGTTCCCGGTTATCTGGCTGACGGAACTTCCCTTGAAGCCGAGAATACAGTCAAGCTCGTATTGAGTCTGGAATTTATTTCAATATTCTACATATTTTCGAAATTCAATAACTTTGAACTATGCCCCGAACCTTTTCTGTTTTCGGTCCGAACGGGTTGCTCTCGATGTCATAGAAGAAATGGGCCACAGTGTACCCGCTCAACTCGGGTTTCTCTTGACATCTGAATTTTGAAATTAAAAAAGCGTAATTAAAATCACAAACTGACTTTTCATGCAACTCCAAGTCGATGCACTTCTCCTGCCACTCCTTCCATACTCCTTTCGATTTATTATTGCACTCGATCTCGAGTTTGAGGAAGAAATGCTCGTTCCAAAAGAGCTGAAAATGCAGTTTTTAATGGGATACGTGTACACTTCGTTCGAAAGAAGTGCCAAAAAGTGGTCAATCCTATCGCACTTGAAATATTATAGCAATTAGACAATGATGCTTAACAATCGCACATTCAGAACTTCTTTTTGTACTTTTCGTACTTTTTGGCCCTTCTCGAACCGTTCTGATTGAGTTATGAGGTGGTGAAAATGGTAGGGATTGAATACTCAATTGAGAAGGGCCGGTCCGAAAAATACAGAAGTGCCGAACATTCCTCACCTCGTTTCCCATCCCGTCAACTCGAATCGGCCCGTGTGATTCGAAAGAGTGATATTGAGGGGATCGTGCGAATCGATCCACGATAAAACTGAAGGTCTTCGATTCATTATGATACTAATCTTCTCTAAAACCCAGAATTACCAACAAACTAACATCCGAATATCCCCGAAGACGACGCGTCCTTCTCATACAGCACCACAAAGACGCCATCCATCGGTTGCCCTCTCTCTTCTACTCATCTCTACTCATTCTACCCCATCTATTCTACTTTGGCAGGCCAAGTGAAGAAGTGAAGGCAAACTAACATCCAAATATCCAGCGCCAAAAACGCTGTCCATTAGG
>LS517587.1:310196-328064 GCA_900490845.1 Pristionchus japonicus | reverse complement strand
CTAAGTGAATACAAACTGACATCCGAATATCCCCGACGACGATGCGTCCTTCTCATACAACACGACGAAGACGCCATCCATCGGTTGCCCTCTCTCCTCTACTCATCTCTCTCCTCATTCTACCTCATCTATCCTATCTTGGCAGGCAGAGCAACTAAGTGAATACAAACTGACATCCGAATATCCCCGACGACGATGCATCCTTCTCATACAACACGACGAAGACGCCATCCATCGGTTGCCCTCTCTCCTCTACTCATCTCTCTCCTCATTCTACCTCATCTATCCTATCTTGGCAGGCAGAGCAACTAAGTGAATACAAACTGACATCCGAATATCCCCGACGACGATGCGTCCTTCTCATACAACACGACGAAGACGCCATCCATCGGGTGCAGCAAGCCCGTCTCGTCGTGACACTGGAGACGGCCAGTGACGTTGACCTGAAGATTTTAGTTCCTCAAGTTCCAGATCTCTGCCCGAGTGCCTTCTATCTTGCCAACACTATTACCATACCGGCACTACTGCCGTAGCCCCGATTAGGGGTGAGATATACCGCGCGGCGGACGCAATTAGCATATGAATGAAGGGGGAGAGAGGAGAAGAGGGGAGAGTGATGAGGGAAAGGGAACCAATCTGGGCTTCGGCAGTAGAGCCACCATACCTCTATGGTTTGGAAATCAAGCAAGTCGCAGCTGCAATGTACTAACAAACGCGGCTGCTCAGCGTTCTTCCTCCAGGTACGATTTGGTCGACGCAGACGACAGCCTAGCCTGAGCCTAAGCTTATGCCTAAATCTAAGCCTAAGGCTAAGCTCGAATCTAAGTCTAAGTCTAAGTCCACAAACGCCGCTCACCGTTCTTCCACCGGGCAGCAATTGATCGACCCACACGACGGGGTGCGACATGAACAGCATCTTGGGAATCTCGAGTGGCCAGGGCACGGTGGCCTCGCGCTTGAGCAGTCGCCGATAGAAGGAGTCGGACTGAAATATTCAAATTTACTAGCATTTAGGTCAGTGTCCTATATGCGGATCATCGCATCTTCTTTTTTTCTCGCCTTTAAACGGTGATTTAGTGGAATAGAGTGATGGAGAACGCCCTCTGTCTTTGCCAGAGAAGCAGAAAATGCGCAAAACCCGAGGCGGTGGGCCATATTTATAAGCCAAGAGCCGGCAAATCCCTACCGATGTGTCGTTGCCGCCAGAGGGCGTCGCAAAGAAGATGCGGACGAGGTTCGCCGCAATTTCAGCCACTTCGTAGACGAGCAGAGCCGGGTCCTGCGGAGAACAGGGTACTGTAATCAAGCAACGTGACCAATCGATACCTCCTCAATCGATAGCAGCTCAGGGTTCGAGTCCATCGTACCGTAATCAGAAAGTGCAGGGTCCTGCGAGGAAAGGGAACTGTATTCGATACCGTAACCAATCGAAACCTCCTCAATCGATGACAGCTCAAGGTTCGCGCCACTCGTACCGTAGCCGGCAGCATCAGCAGGGTCCTGAAGTAAATGAGATACCGTAGTCTACAGAAACCACTGAATACCTGATCAATCGATAACGCATCAGGACTCGCTGCACAGTCACTAGTCGCGAAGAGAAGGAGAAGAAGAGGGAGCGAAGTCATCGCCAACCGCACGAGAGAAGGGAAAGAGGCGAGAATGAGAGAGGGAAGGAGGGGAAGGCTCATTGTAATATCCCTTGTCGTACTCATCCTCTTGTTTCGCATTCAAATTGGTGTGTGGCTTCATTCATTCACTATTTGAATACTGCTTTCGACAATAAATCACAATAACGTTCATTGGATAATTTCATGTATTTTTGAAGATCCCTTGTTACGACCCGTCGAACTATGGCCATCGAACTTCACTCATATATTTCTCCCAATACTCTGACTAGATTCATAGAACACGTTCAGAAAACCGCATTTAGTAAACAATCACGGTCTAACGGTTGTAGTTCGAGGAAACGATGAAAGAGCGTTCGAAGACTTTCGCAATCGCATAATTTCGCTCAATTTCGTCGGAGCGAACGCGAGTAGCTTTGCACGATACGATGGAGTACAGTAGAGGATCGTTAGGGAATTGGCGAATGTGTGCTTAGTTATGATGATCCAAAGAATCGGTGATAGGACGGTGGCTGAAAAGGCAAAATTAGGAACAATCCGTGATTGAGGAGACAGTGTATAAACAAACCAAAAGACGTATTCCGATCGCAAATATTTATTTCGAAGCAAGTGTTGATTAAGCTTGGAATTACATAGATGAAACTCGGTACCACTCCCTGCCAAGCGAGAAAGTGTTTGTTTGGTCGGACAATTGGTAGAAGAAAAGCTCACTTGAAGTACGAGCGATCTAACCGCCATCATCTGGTACCTACAACCATTTAGCTTATCAAGCTTAGATGAAAGGTCTTGCCTTCTAGTTGCTGAGCTAGACTTGCTCATGCCTCGTTTCAGCTCGGATATCAACTGGCTAAGGATTCCAAACACGATTGTGACGAATAAAGCAGCAGTCGGCATGGCCACTGAGTATTATGTTTAAGTATAAGTTTCATTTAATTTTTTTTTTCAAATTTCAAGTTCGTGTCTTTGACGTTCAAGGGGATTATGTTACGTTTCAAGGGCTGTTCAAAACATGCGTGTATTTGGTTTCAATAAGAAATTGAGGTTGAATCTGAATTTACATAGTGAAAACACTCCCCGGCTTACCATAGTTAGCATAGTCCACATTTTGATCTGGATGAGCGAATGCGTAAGTGGCGTGCGACCTCACCCAATTCAACTCAGGAGGCAATGAATGCTGAAGTATTTTTTCATTTTTTTATGGCGCAAAGGTGATCAACTTACCTCTGCTGCAATAAAAGCCTTCCGATAGAAGTAAAGTGACCCTGACAGCGTCATTATGAGGAAAATTTGAAAGATTAGGTAGAGAACAATTCTCTTCCATCCATGGAAATTCCACCTTCGCTCGTTGGGCATTACAACCTGCAATGCATCAAATTCAGAATATCCAGAAAATAAAAATGTGAGCCAGAGAACGGGGATAATTACATCTGTGGACATTGTACCGAACAGTGTACTGGCTATTCAAATAGCACGCGGGGCTCAAGTCGTCAACACTTCTTAGAAATTGTTAGAAATGAACGCACACTCCATCTGTAGTAGACGCAAGCGAAATAGGCGGCGACAACTTCTCCGAGAATTGTGAGGAAAATGGCCTGCAATTCTAAATATTTTTGGAATTTGTGCGATATTGGGCAGAATATTATCACTCGATAGTTCTTACGTAGAAAGCTGCGGCACTTATCGCATGGGATAGCAGTGAATCTGAATACAATATTCCCTGGTTGAACAGGACTATAGGCGCATAGAGGTCGGAGAATGAGTCGAGAGTAAGTGAGGATATCTGAAACGTTTGAAGCATTTCGAAAAAAATTGAAACTCCCACCACCAAAACGCAGATGTACTTGCGAAAACCTCTGTTTCGACTATCATCGTCCGATAAAATGAGCATAAACACGATAATGTTGAATATGAAAGTGACTGATCCTGAACAGAATTTGGCTCAAGTATTGTAAGGAACGATTCACCGCTGATATGTTGAGCTAGAAGAATAGTTTGCTCTGTCCGCGAATCGAGCTGAGTGGAATTCATAAAGTGAGAGAAATGTTGAACGCTAATGGTCGGTTAACAACTAATGAACAGTCGCGTGCTTGTTTACAATGTTTCTTGATTAGTGGAATTTACCACGTTTCATAGAACTCAACTCGTTCTACTAGAGATTAGTCGCTGAGTTCGGTAACAATTGGAAATATTTCGAGAGAGGACTGAAAATTTCCTCTATGAAATCATCAAGATTTCTTCCTATTTGTTCCTCCAGTGAAATTCCGAAACAGTTGAAAAAAAGAGAATAATTTCGTCCGAGTCATAGAGAACAAAATTCAAATTCGTACATTTCGTTCCCTTGTTTTCCGATGGCAGCACGGCATGAATAAATTTACTCCCACACGCATAATCCTGGATATCAAGGATCCCAATCGGGTATCGATTCCCAAAAACCAAAGATCACATCTGCGAAGTCGAGAAAAAAGGACAATAATTCGTTTCAGAAATAAAACTGTGGAATTGTCAAGTTGACTTATATTTTGCATGCGTGCACAACCCGTTTGCAACCAGTTTTATCCCATTGAGACACAACATTTGTGATTTGTCGGGGTCGATCAGATCAGCAATTGGATGACAGCCGCCAGAATGCCTCCAAGCAGCGGAATGCCGACGAGGATGTTGACGAGTGGGTCCGTCAGGCCTGCAGGAACGGGGTTATCACATGATCAGAAATATCATCCAGCATTTCGAAATAGTAAAAAAAGATTGTCTCGCCAGTAACGAGGCCATGATGGTGCTCCGGCTCGACCTGCAATGAGTTAGGGTTTCAAGGTAATTGTTCAGCTCAGGGAAAGCTCTCACTAATAGAAGAAGCGAAGGAACATTGACATGCCCGGCAAGTATATGCCTGATGTCGCACATACCGGTGGTTCGGCCTCACCAGATACCAGAGCGACAGTCGATAGAAGGAGAACGAGGAAGAGGCAGGAGAGGCGCGACATTCTTGTCAAGTCAGCCAGGATTGTTTTCCAGTGCATTTTTATAGTGAACGAAACAAGAAATAAGCTGATCAGCACCACCTGCCGGAACGAAAACTTCAACCAGGGATCGAGTTTATTGAAAAAGTGTGAATGTTATGGAGAGTCAGAGAAAAAGGAAGATCAGCTATTTTGTTTCCGTTATTGTTTCCACACAGTGTTTCTCGTGACAGCGTTGAGTCAAATATTCTACACCTTCCTCTTCATGTTTCTGACAGTCAGTGGCTTGAAATATTATTTTGAATCCCCGTACAGACAGCAAAGCATTTGAGAACGCGCTTTATCGGCGTTACAATCAATTAGTCTCATTGGCTACAAGAAACGGACTCTTGCTGGGGTTCGGAGTGAAATCTTCATTTCCCTCCTGGCTCAGTGATCGTGAATGGTCCCATCGATCGCTCGATTCCGCAGCGACCGCCCTTGCACAGCGAACCTGAGAGTACGGTAGTTATCGATTTTATCGATTAGATACTAGAATATACCTAACATCTAGACACTATTCTCCTAGACTAGACACACTCTTCTCACTACACGTACTTTGAATCGGACTATTGAAGTGGCTGATGAATTCTAATCTAAGCCAATCAATACAATGCTGGCTGTTGTATTTTTTTGGGTTTTGAGAGGAATTCTACGATTGTATCAAAACATGAGAAGTCCGAACCTCCACAAGTAAGTCCGTCCATTGTAGTCTTGCCCGACTTGAATCCGATGATGCAGTCGAGATTGTAGTTGTCCTTAATCAGTGTAATTAGCTACGAATTAACTAATTAACTAATTAACTAATTAAGACTAATTAACCTTCAACTTCTCCTCTCCATCCTCATTGCAGGATACTTTCACTATGTCGTAATCGACTAATGAGCTAACTAATTAACTAATTAGCTAATCAACTAATTTACTAATTAACTAATTAACTAATTAACCTTCAACTTCTCCTCTCCGTCCTCATTGTACTCGAACATGTGATTAAAGAAGGCGTCGCCTGTCTTCATGTATTTGTCACCCGAGACGTGCTGAGGCGCGCATCTGGGAGTTGTTGTTGTTGTTGTTGTTGTTGTTGTTGTTGTTGTTGTTGTTGTTGTTGTTGTTGTTGCTGTTGTTGTTATATCTCACCGTTCCTTGAGCTTCACGTCCTCACACGGTCCGCCCTTCCACGCGCCCACCTGCAATATTTAGCAAATCGCGAATTTCGCAAGATGGCACGCCCGACCGCCCCGAATGCGAGGGTGGACGGGGAATGAGTTCGCAAGAATACCAACCTTGACGCCGTTGCACAGCACGTGCACGGAGATGAAGAAGCGCGCGGATTGTCCGCTCTGTAATTTTTATTGTCATTTTCAACTTCAAGATCTCCATTTTACATGCTTTCTCGCTTTTCTCTGATATTCCAACCGCAGCCATAGCTATCGTGTAGAGAGACAACTGTGTTGGATTCCTTTTTTCACTTGACATGCTTGCTTGCGCCTTTCTGGCCTCATTTCGTCTCCGCTCATTACCCCAGGGGACCCTCTCTCTCTCCTCACTCCCTCATTGCCATGGCATCTCTCAGATTTGCTACCTCGTCCTCCTCGCCGGAGATGTTGAACTTGCCCTTCGCGTTCACCGTCGTCGTGGCGATGAGGTCGTGTCTGTCGACTGAAGATCAAAGATCATCTTTGTAAGAATAATTAATCTACTCCACTCTCATCCCTATTCTTATTCGCCCCCTATGCGCACCTCGTGGGCGGTCTGTTGAAGCATAAAGTGAATAAATTCACAATGTGGAATAGACGAAGCAGTCCCCTTCCCAGCGGTTTGGTGTGTATCTTAACGTAAAGGAGAGAAAAGGCGGAAAAGACAACAAAAAGGGTCCGTAGTGGTCCTCCCACAACTATTGTCATGGCCCATGAACAAAAACAACAACAACAACAAGGCAACTAACAGGGTCCGTAGTCGTCCTCCCACAGCGTGATGATCGCCTCGGGCATCGGGATCCACTTGCCCTTGGGGTTGACGCAGCCCAGCTTGCCCGTGATCGAGACCTGGAGGGAATCAGTATTCAAAAACTGATATTTTATGAAGCAGTGATCCGTTTAAGCCTCGCACGCTCTCATCTCACATTTAGGTTAGAAAAATGTGGGGGGAACACTAAAATATAGCGCCGAGCTTGCCCGTAATCGAGACCTGAGGTGGTTTCAGCTGATTTAGGACCTCATCAGGTCGAGAAACACCGCATTATGCTAGTTTTCGAGTAAAGTAAACACACCTCAACACTTTGAAGAAGAATACTACATGATACACCAGAAAAGCATACACTAGCATTAGAACAGTGCAGATGTGACGCGGGAACAGGGGCTTACCTTGCGCAACTCCGCGCTGGCTACGGAGCAGAGAGCGAGAAGGAGGAGGATCTTCATTCCACTCGAAGGAACCACTCGAGAGGAGCGATGAGAGGGTGAATGAGGGAAGGAGTGAGGGAGAGAGAATGGGAGAGAATTGCAATAAAGAGGGATTGGAAATATGCAAAAGGGTCAATAACTAGTTGATTTCGTTTTGCTCTCTTTTGTGTTCGAACTGCACGTTTCGAAATATTTCGTCGCTGTTTCGCAGATAAGCAGATCGAATCAAATCGAAGATTTTAAAATGAGAAAGATCGATCATTATTTCTATCGCATGAACCCCTATCTGATTCGACCAGGATGAAAGATGTGTGAAGTGAAGCGGCAACAAAAGGCAGAAAAAGTCGATTCATTGATCAATCTCTCCAGACGTTCTCAGGTACGCCGGGCGGCATCGAATTGCGCATGCTCACTTCGTAGCCGCAGCGGTCCTCGGGTGCCTGTAAGGGGTCAACACGATAGCCTATATTCTGACCCTTGAACCCCCCCTCCCCCCTCACCCCTTAGACAGTCAATGAACGTGAACACAGCGGGCGCCTGCATTTCATCGTTTCATAGGGAAATCGCGACAGTTATGCGTCAAACGCCAATGCAGTGTGGGTTGGTTTCGCCTACTCTAGAATGAAGCAAACCCACCCCCTCCGGGTGCTCCTTCCAACCAAATCGGCACTTGGATCCGCCACAGCTCAGTCCTTCGAAAACCCGTCCGTCCTCGAGACGATAACCGACCGTGCAGTCGAGGTTGTATTTGTTCTGCAATTGCAGACTAATTCGATTAACTCGTCCTCTTTGACTAATTCGATCTCTTGTAAGCATAATATTTTTATTATCATCACCGTAACTTCACTGTTCACGGTGCGCAGTGTGCACTGCACACTTTCGATATGAGCCCAAAATTTGGGAATTATCACTCACATTGCGTTGTGATGAGCTCTCAAGAGTGTATCCCTCCTCGAAATTGTGCGTCGACCAGTATTTCCGATATGTTCCACACCTTAAAATATCGATTTCCATTTTACAAAATTTCGAACAACTACTTTTTGACGAATTTCGAATCGCCACAGGGTCCTCCATTCCAATTTCCGTGCTTATCTCCATTGCAGTACGCGTAAACACCGAGGAAAAACTCTTCGGTGGAGAAAAACTGAAAGTGGACCAATTTGCGAATCTATTAGAAATCCTCTATTTTTGCATTGCCTTGTCATTCAACAGATAGGAAGTAGATGTACGTCACCTCGTCTTCTCTTCCGTGGATGAAGAAATTGCCGTCCTTGTCAGTCAGAGTGCGATCCAGCAGATCGTGAGGGTCGACTAAATTATTCTTAGTATTTGATCGACTAAAGTCGATAGTGATCTCTATCTCTCAACCTCTCTATGTGAGCCTTCGGCTATAGATTATCACCCAACTGATAAATGATACCACTGCACGGACCTACACACCGATTTAAATATATTGAATCAATTCACTTCAACTCTACTGCCTGTATGAATGTTTGAGTTGAATGACGCAGGAGTAAACAGAAAAAGTTTACGAGAGTCATGCTCGAACAGGAACACTTCCGCCTCAGGCATCGGAATCCACTGGCCGGCAGTGTTGATGCAACCCAGGCGTCCGGTTACTTCGACCTGAGACAACAGAGTACCGATCCATCATGAACAATGAAGATGAAAACAACCACTTTGATCAATGAAAAACAGAATATTTGACCCAACCCATCGTCCGGAGGCGAGGGGAAGAAGAAGAAGGAGGATGAGTGAAGTCATTTGAGGACAATTCCTGAAGAAGTTTTTTGTGGTAATGAAAAGCGTTGTTGATGAAATTATAAAGCAAGATGAGCGTTCGCTTTTATCCGCTCTCCTTCAATTACAATTGCTGAGTCAGATGTGAAAATTGTAGCCTAGTTAATGTATCGTTTGTTCCTGCAGATATAACAAACAACTCGAGGGAACAACTCGTTTATGCCACGATAATGATTATGCTTTCAGAAAATTCGAAGATGGAGAACAATTACCGCACAAACGACGAACCAAGGAAGATTAGTTGAACCTGAATGATTAATTTCGAAAACCCAAGTGCAAAACTGAGATAAGACCTGAATTTGCAATAGCGATTGATACGTTTTGCACATTGCACAGGTCTGTCTTGCAGCAGCAAGTGGTTGAAACGGAGCTATCAGGGAACGTTGTTTCGGTGCAGCCCACAGTCTGAAAATGGCGAGATTGCTGTACAGAAATATTGTTTTACACACATACAATAATATTTACAATATTTTATCTGTGTCGCTTTCAGGGCGCAGATCAAGATGGGTTTCAGGATGGGATAGGTTCTTCTCTTTTGAAAGTCATTTGGCCAGGTTCGCGGTGGGGGGATCGGTTTTCTTTCCTTGTCACAGACCCATGGCTGGAGAAAGGTCTCCGATCTTCCAGACCGCGATAGGACTTGATGGAATCGCTCGTTGGAGGAATCTCACTAGATTGGAAGTGCCTCCAGGCGTGTTCTAGATTCTTCTTTGAGCTTGCGTCCTCCAGGGTCGAACGATCTATCTTTGAGCGAGAATCATTGAGCCCAGAATCCGAGGGACCAAACATCTTAGCAGGTCATACCCATCACACGGTGACCACTCCGGCTTGGATGGGGATTCCTCTTGATGAGTCGTTGGCAGAGACGAGGGGTATTAGGGGGAACCGCTTTCCATCAGAGAGAAATAGAGAGGGAACCGCTCGCGACGACTAACAAGGAATGGAATTACACACATGACCTTGCAAAAAACTTTGTCGCACAGCTGGACCACAGAGTACTCTCCGTCCATAACGTAGTCTTGCTGAAGTGATATTAGTTAAATTCATAATCTAATCTCGTTTTTTTCATCTTCGAGATTTGAGAACTACTCTAGTGGTTAGCCAAACATCACTTTAATCACAAGGCAGGGAGTGCTTCACGTTGTCGCTGGAAGAAATCGCATATTACCGTCATGCAGTACTCCCCGCCATCTTCGCAGATAGCCCCAAACATAATGTCAGTGTCTCCTTGCCGGACTCCACGATAGCATTTGAGCGAGATTACTACGGACGAAATTGAGAGAAGAAGCAGAGCGAATCTCATTGTCTGAAGTGTACGAAATAAAAAAAAACGAAATAAATTAGGCAATATTGAAAAACCAAAAAAATAAGAAGATCTTATTGATTCAGGAAGGAGCAAAATGCGTGACTGGTTTAAGTATTCGGAAGATAAGGAACGATTAGGAAGCTTTATGTGAACGCTTGATCTTACGCCCTGTGATAACGAATACTACCAAAAACAATAGAAGATAAGACGAGCGGATGTTTGTGAACAAGCATGATAACACCGTCACGAAGTGGTAGATTTAGTTTTATTATTCTGTTTTATTCCGCATTAATAATGCATAAAAAATCGGATATGTGATATTGTTCAGGGCTAGGTGGTGAAGTTATTTATAGGGCTGATGGTATTTACACGATAAACATTAATTGTCAGAATAATGACATCTCAGAGAGAAAAGAGTACATTTCGTTTTCATGAGTAGCAGTAGTTTCGAAAAGCGATTAGAACACAGATTGCGAAGAGAAAAGATGATTCTGAAATACAGAATGATATTTTTGATGTTCAAGCAGCGAACCTGTGGCTGCGTTTCGGCCAGTGATATTCAGCGTTACTTCCGGTCCATTGCAAATGTCGCTTTTGCAGCAGCATAATTTGAAATTATCAAGAGGTCCGGCACTGGCTCCTTCGCATCCCTCCCTCTGAACTTATGCGTGTTGTTGTTCGAGAGCGGAAAATTCGTAAAGAACCTGGCAAATTGAGGCACTGGTACATCTTTTGCTCACACTGGGTACTCCACCCACGAAAAAAATGTCCTGAAGTGAAAAATGATAAGGACATATTTGAAACATGTTCGTCAGAAACCTCGCTCACAGACGGATTAGAGAAACAATCTTACCCAATAGCAGTACTCAGAGAAATTATTGCACTCCTCCTCCACGAATTTATCGTTGTTGATAGTTTGAAATTTCTCCTGCTCGCCCACGAAACATTTGAGCGCCAGAGCGGAAGTGCCAAGGAGAGCAAAGAGAATAACGATTCGCATTGAAACTGCAGTAAGAACACAGAATAGTTTTAAAACGATGAAATTATATTGATCAGTGTAGAATTGATTTTCTTTTATAGGTGAACCATGAGAATATTTGCTTTGATAAAGAAGCTTTACATGAACGTTTGAGGATAATAGCTAAGATATCAGAGTTATATGCTAATGCAGGACTATTTCTGAGCAGGATTATGATTGTCTTATTGTTAGCATTTCCGTGTCACGGTACGGCTCCTTCGTTGTTCATGCGTGTTTTGGTAAGAGTAATCCCTTCTTATCTGTGCAGTGATAAAGCATGATCTACTCCTTTTCGCGAATTCCACACCCTGCTCTTTGAAGGGTTCATTAAACGGAACTGGTCATTTGGCAATTTGGAGTCTACGAGGCATAAGAGTTACCCGGGATACTGGGGATGACCCAATATGAATGTCCCCGGTTTCTCCGACACAATCAGTATTCATTCGGGGATATTCCCAGGTAGAATTCGATGCAGGGAAGTTGAAGGGCACAGCGTTCTGGCCTCCATTGTTCTCTCCAGAAAAGAGTTGGGCAAAGGACAACTTTCCCAACTGTGCACATTATTTAAACTGATCGGGGAGAGCGATTCCTCCTCTCCCTCCTCCTTGCAGTTCGACTCATGCAAATCAATGATCTTTCTCTGTCGCAGCAGAACACTGTGAGGGTGTGTAATGTACAGATACTCGATTACTCATTCGAACGAGCTATTTTCTGCATTAGATTCTGAAACATGAGTTGCAACTTCCGACAGGGAAGTAGCCTGCTATCGTTTCCAGTAATTTCGATGACGATGTTTTTGACGAAACATTGTTTCCAAGCAATGAATTTATTCAAGTACGAGAAACCGGCACTTTCATTAGAAGAAAAACATCACATCATCCATGTATCAGCAACGCAGAACAAATATTGCAGGAACGACGAGAAACAAAAGATGAGATGTTCCTGAATGTAAACACACAATTAAAAAAAACTAAGATAGATTCAAAAGCAAAATTATTAGCTTTTCACCTGCATAGCCGTTAGTGGTAGTAGTGGGTAGTGGGAAACTGGATATATTCCGAACATTGCACAGATCTTGCTTGCAGCAGCAAGTGGAGCTTGTGAAATCAGTCAAGATCTTCTCTAGACAGCCCTCCTTCTGAAAAATTTCCTCATTGCAACCAGATACATTCTCGACATTACACAAATGTAAGTACGTAAATGTTATGTTATTCATCACCTTGCAAATATTCTTATCGCACATCTGTACCACTGCTTGGTCGCCTTCGTCCACAAAGTCGTGCTGAAGCGACAGTTTTTTCACAGAGTATTCCCATCCCCGTCCTAACTTAGCCAAAGTTTCCAGTTTTCGCTCGAGACTTATTCAATTTTTTTACTTTTTCGGTTTCAGGTCGACCTTCATACCTGTAGTCAAGTGTCGGCCAGAAACTAAAGAAGTTTCGTGTCTTTACCGTCATGCAGTACTCTTCTCCATTCTCGCAATCAGTCTGCAAGTGGACGTCGACGTCCCCTTGCTTGACACCAAGAAAGCACTTCAGAGGCATCACGGCGGAAGTCGTTGAGAGAAGGAGAAGGGCGAACCGCATTGTCTGATGTAATATGCTTGATCGCGATAAGATACAACAGCATAATCTCTACATGATACAGACAGAAGCAATTGTATTTCACAAAAACAGCCAGGTCAACATGAATTCATGAAAAGCTTCCTTTTTATAAGCATGAGGATCCGATGATAACGAGATAACAAGCAGCGTAAACGAACACCAGGAAGATGCGATGAGCAATATGTTTGTGAACAAGCATGATATCACCGATATGGTGGCCCGGGGGTAAATCCATTATCGTTCCGTCCGAGGCGCGGTCAATTCGCCACCCTTGCTTTCGAAGGATTTGTTCATTTGCTCATTTCCAATACTCCCTGAGGGCTTCGAAATGATGCTCTGTGTCAGTGGCCGTATTGGATTGAGCAGCTACCATTGAGGTGTGAATTCCACTGAAACTTTCGATTTTTTCAACTTTCGAAGTGAATAAAATGAGAGATCTCACAGCCACAGTCTCGTATGTCGCTTCAGCAGGGGGTGCTTTCGTATGAGCATAATGCACACTATGGAAGCGCAGATGGCGTTGGCCTAAGAAAAATTGTTTAGAATAATTAAACTGATAAATCTAAATATTTTAAAATGATATGTCATGATGAACCAGCTTTTAGGAATTTCATAGCCTCATGAGTCATGAAACAACTCACCGTGCTATAGAACATGTCATTATACCCGATCGTGTAGGGATTTCCGGTCGACAGACAGATTATAGAAGATGTTCCGATAACACACTGCGAGTACACATTGACACAGGGGAAATTAGAAAATACGGGTCACTGTCTCTTCTTTTGGCCCACTCTCTCACCGGATGGAGAGGAGAGAAAGTGTGCAAAATAAAGAGACCGTATTTCTAACCTTTACGAAGAAAATGGTAATGTAGACAGGCTGCATTGCGGCTGACATTTGGAATGACTCTTTTACCTGAATGAGATTGTTAGTGAGTCTATTTCTAGATGAGGAGGTTGCACTCAACTTTGTGGCCTAATTAAACAATATGAAAATACCTGATACTTCGCATTCAGATTCACAAAAGGAGCCTCAAATCGTTCCTTTGTGTATCGCACAGACAGTGTGTTTGTCTGGAAAACGTTGTGTTCTAACGAGAATGTGACAACAAAACGCCATGAAAAACAATACCACGAGAGTGAGAATGTCACAACTGAGTAGAATCGTTCCGCCAACAATAAATTGGTCGTCTGAATTCTTCATGTTATGAAAAAATTCTCGATTTGAAATTCGCTCACACTCAAACACAATTTTCCCGAAGAGGAATGTGAACAGCATCTAAAAAGAACGGATTCAGGTACATTGTAGTGTAAACATACCAATGATATCGTGAACGTTATCAGCACTCTGGAGGCAAATGGCGTGTTGTAATATTGCTCTGCATTCGTTGTAGATACAATGCGTTCCACAGCAATGGCAATCTGAATTGTTTTCGTCAGTAACAAGGCGAAAAAGGTGCTAAAGATAAACCAAAAGGGTATTGTCCTCAAAGGATATGGCATTCACCATGCTAAATAAGCTAAATAAGTCTACCTCACAGACTGTGCAAAACAGAGAACAGGATGAGCAGATCTCATACAAAAACAATCGATGCGCTGAAAAGTCTTTTATTTTTATTAAATTACGTCCAAACAAACGAGGATTCTTCATTGACTGTGCCAGAAATCCATTTTCAACGAGCAAACTTGCGATCCAAAGAGCTATGCTGCCATTGAATAGAGCAAGATAGCCAACAAGCCAGGTGTTGCAAAGAAATCTGTGAAAATTTGGTTTGATCGATTCAAAAAGAATAGAAAGTACTTGCAATTGCTGTGCAGTGGAGTCTTTCTTACGATGATTAGAAGGAACAAAATCGGGACACAAGCACTTAGATTGCACACTATTGCAATGGGTGGAAGCACAGGTGTAGAATTGAAGAATGCGTTCATAGCACTGAACTTTTTCGTTTTCTAGGCGACCTTCGATCCAACGATATACTACTCTAAGAATGAAAGTTGAGACGAAGATAAAACGAGTGGAGAATGCATCATGAGTTGGAGACGAGCGATGACTTTGTTTGCTGAATATCGTTGTGACATTACGCAGAATAAGGTCGAACATCGCGAGATCTATCGAAAATCATAAAGCTAACAACAGGCCTTGTCAATAGACAGCTATTTCTCGTAATAGAGATAGTCGATTGCAAAAAAAAGTGATCATCTGACTATGACTAAGCTATTGCAATAATGGTGACAAGGTAAGTCGACTGGCTAATGAGGAAACGATTCCCATTCTTGCGAATGACAATTCGCATAAACAGGGGATTCGAAAGCAACAATCATTGCTTGGTTTGCTAACTATTCTGGTTTCTGTTATGCTGTGATTATGCTCATCAATCACTATGCAATTTCTTCCTCAGCAGTATTATTAATTCATGTATCATTTGAATGATTTATGATTCGTTGCCGAGGTACGATAACAAGGAAGTTCACCATTGAAAAATTGTGGTCAAATTATATTTTATATTTTTGACGTTCGAAGAATTTACACTCCAAAACCACATAAATCAAATATTTCTTCTGAACAAACATCCAATTCTTCTAATCAGAATTGTCGCAGTATTATGATTCCCTTGAGCACATTCATTCATAAAATAGTGTCGCATGACATTCCTTACCACCTTTATATTCGAACGTCTCGTGATAATATCACAGTTTTCAGATGAATTCAACGCAACCGAACGCAAGTTTTGAATGCGCGCTAGTCTACGTTCAACACTTGAATGGTAAGTATTCTCACTTTGGAAGTACATTTCCTGCTCTCAGGCATAATCATGCTACTATTCAATGGGTTCATAGTCTCTATTATAATCAGAGATGCTGACGCGAGGAATAAGCACTATCGAAAATACCTCTGCTGCTTGCAGGTTTGAAACTATTTTTTATTATTTTATTGTTAATTTATTTTTAATATTTAATAAATTTCCAGTTCTCATCTCTGACTATCGACACATTTTCCGATTTTTACGCACCTATCGTTCAGTTCCATAAGGGCATTTTCTACTCAGATTCATACCTATCAAATCTCATTGGTGCTGGGCAATTTATGGTATTCAAATCGTATTATGCTGCTGTAACACATACTTTAGGCCGTTGAACTGGGGTTCTTTGCTGAAGTCTTTCTGATTTACTTCGCTTGTATTTACTACAGGAGAGGAGTATGTTTTCGACACAGATTTGGGCACTTCTGCACTTTTTGGTCCGGGACTCTCAGTTGAATATTAAATCCCTGTCATTCTCATTCCCCGCCTCACTCGTAACTCAGTGTGGTCCATGAGTCCGGTCCAAAATGTACAGAAAGATACTGTAGTAGAAATTGTTTGTGAGACTTCCAGATACTGTAGTAGGAAATGTTTGTCAGATGGTTCTGGGTCGAGACCGCTTCTTCAACTTCTTCGGGTGGAAAAGACAAGTGCTGTACATAGCCCACCAACTCTATGCCGTTGTTGCCATCGGAGCAATGCTGTATTTCATGAACAAGTCTGTGAAAGCTGCAGAGGTGACAATCAATCAGAATTTGAACGAAAATGCTGAAACTCAGAATTCCTTACCAAGTGAGGTTCACTGGGTTAGAGAAAGGAACAGTTACGTCTTCATCCGACCGGATTCGAACATGATCCAAGCGAACTATTGTGAGCAAATTAAAATAATTAACGCACGGATTAAAAAAATAAATAACGAATTTAGTCGGAGCATCCGCTGCGATATATCCAGCAATTGTCATTTCACTCATGCTCAACCAACTAATAGTCGAGGTCAAGAGTGGTATGAAGAATGCCAGTATGGCCACTAAACGGTTAGAAACTAACCATGAAGAATAAACTGACTGAAATCATTTCAGGTTCCAACTTCTTGCCGTGCGGTCCTTGCTTCTCCAGGTATATAATCAAAGTATGACCATTTTGGTAAAAATGAAGTTGAGGGCGCGGTACCGAGCCTAGTCTACATGATTCCGTCATTTGCGAATACTGGGCTGCAAATGGCTGGAACGATGTTTGATCTGGGCGAAGGTTTCGATAGAATTGGTGAGCTGTATATAACTGTGAATATTTTGAAAAAAAAAATAAAAATTTCCAGCAATCGTTCTCTCGCCTATTCTCTACATTATCATGACTAAGCACACGTTGGCTAATTCATTGACTCTACTCTACTGTTCTCCATCGTATAGAAGGAAGATGCTCAATTCATTTCGAAAATCGAGCGACATTACTCCAATGAAACTGAGCGTAATAAGAAAGCACAGCTTATTAACGAAAGAATGTACGATATAACGTGTTGACGTTATCTTGATGATCTCATCTGTTCACTTAAAATTGCCTGATCTATGTTTCTTGATCACTGGAGCCTTTCAATATACATAGACCACAATCATAACAAAATGCAAGCTAGCAGAATTCTAGTGATTTATGTTATTGTATCTCCGAAATTGTATGTAAACCCAGACAACAGATGTCGAATAACAGATAATATCTCTGCTTCATAACTTCCTTTCCCATGGGAACATGCAGATATTGTTTGTTATGTCTCAACAATCAAAGTTTTTACTGAAAATCGCGTTGTTTCGAGCAAAATCTTTTCGTGTTAATTCTATGTTGATGATTCTGTTTCTGTTTTCTTTTTTGCACGAATTCCTTAAAAGAATTACAGAATAAAACTTGAAATGAAATCGAGCGAGCCTGACGCAAATTTGGAGCAGTCTCTTGTGTACATCCAGCATTTGTGCGGTAAGACGCCATTTCAGTACAATCATTTACGAAATCTCAGGTGTAATTCTTCTCGCATTCAACAGCTCGATTGCCGTTTTGATCGTCCTGGATAAAGATGCCAGAAACAAGCAGTATCGCAAATATTTATTCTGTTTTCGGGTTTTTTTTGTTTTATTTTAAGAGACCGTCTCGGTAATAATTTAGCATGGGGCGGACATCCTTCCAGGATATTCGAGCCAGGGCACCATACTATCATGGCTGGAGATGGTCTAGCCTCTCGTTTACAAAACCGGCCAATTTGGCCCCTCGCAGTCCTGAAGCGGCGAGCCAGGTGCGCGCGAAGTTTGACAACTCGATTTTCATATCTTTCCAG
>LS517587.1:294622-307806 GCA_900490845.1 Pristionchus japonicus | reverse complement strand
ACTGTGTACAATGTGGCTCCTTGCAGGAACGGCGTTTAGCCTCCAAGTGTGGGCGGAAATTGATTTTTGAACTTGTGAAATGTCCTTAGGAATCGAAGTTGAAATAAATTTCCCGTTGAAAGTTTGCACATTTGAGCTCAGTAACACAATGCAAAAAGAATTTTGACTCTAGCTTGTTCGGCTGAAAAGATATGAAAATTGAGTTTTCAAACTTCGCGCGCACCTGGCTCGCCGCTTCAGGAGTGCGAGGGGCCAAATTGGCCGGTTTTGTAAACGAGAGGCTAGACCATCTCCAGCCATGATAGTATGGTGCCCTGGCTCGAAGATCCTGGAAGGATGTCCGGAAAAGTGGCGAAACGGTAAATTTTTACGGAGACAGTCTCTTAAATCCCTGTTCTATCAGTTTCACACTGAGTTGATTGTGTTGTCTTCCAGATTTCTTCTATGACACTAGACACGCTATCCGACTTTTATGCGCCAATCTCTCAACTCCACAAAGGCATTTTCTATTCTACTTCGTTCCTGTCTAACGTTATCGGCATTGGAAAATTCTTGGTGAGACTTGACTTCCGATTACTCCAATTTGGTTGTTTAGTCCATCGAATACTACCTCTTCGCTGAAGTGATCCTGGTGTATCTTGGATGTGTCTATTATCGTAGAGGGGTGAGCTTATCCAGATTTGAATAAACATTTTGAAATTACTTTAGATGGTCCTATCTCGCGACCGATTCTTCAACTACTACGGATGGCGCAGAAAGCTCTTGTACGCATCACTTCAAATTTATGCGTTCACTGCGATCAGTGCAATAATCTATTTCATGGGAAAATCTATACAATCGGCCGATGTAAGTCTCGAAAAGTCAAGTTAATCAGATTCCTTTGGCCAATATAAAAGCCTTTCAGCGTTCGCTACCGCCCGAACTTTTCTGGGTTAGGAACAAGAATTCTTACATCTTCATCCAACCCGACCAGAACATGGTTTATGCCAACTACGGTAAGTGAAATTTGTAAAGAAAACACAAAAGTATTCCATTCAGCCGGTTTCTGTGCTGGTCTGGTTCCCACACTACTCATAATTGGCATGCTTGCACAACTCGCATCCGCCGTGAGGATAGGAAGACGCAAGTCCAGTGTTTCCACTCAGAAGTCGGAATTTTTATTGATTATCTTTTTTATTGATTCATCAAGCAGAATATTTCAGTTACGAACGACTCGCAGTTCGATCACTTCTTCTACAGGTAGTGGATATTCTTGCCTCATTTCTCTACTTTTCTGCCTCAGGGAGTGGTCCCGAGTCTGGTCTACATAATTCCTTCCGATCTGAACTCTCTACTGCAAATGGCACCAACATGGCTCGAGTTGGGAGGGGAATTCGATCGATTTGGTAATCATTGTTGAGGTTTTTAGACCAATCTTTCGTTTCAGCCTTAATTCTATCTCCTATACTTTTCATCATCATGACGAAGCACACCTACGCTAATTCACTGACGATTCTGTATTGTTCTCCGTCGTATCGGAAGAGCATGGTGTCAATATTCCCAGGAAGAGCCGTTACTGTCCCTGTGAAAATCAGTAGTATCACGAAGGAGAGCGAGCGAACATAAGATTGTTCATTATGTGGTTTTTCTTTCGTTTTGAGATTGGTATCATTCATGCTTTCATGAAGCAATTGCCTATTTAATTCTACTGTACTACCCAAACAAAAGCATCGGGAAAATTACTGATTACACCTCATGACGAGTTCACTTATCGCAGTGCCTATTACGAACAAGAACTGTGTGTAGTTCAGAACCCTTTACCAGAGTGAAATTTATTTTCATGTAATGCTCAACACCAGAGATACAACATCGCGATTATTTTCTTGAAAATCCCTTGAGCCCGATTTCGCGTGTTATTCAGCGCCCAGTTTCGTCAAAGTCGCATAATTATCGTTTTATTTGGAATCACATGTCTCGATCATTTCATCGACATCACACATTCACATCCGGGTTGTCAAACTCTTCGCTTCATAGGGAATAATGAATTCTACGGAACCAGATGCGGGTCTCGAAAGAGGGCTTGTGCTAGCTCAGCATTTTTGCGGTAAGCCCTTATCTTTTCTTTCGCTTTTTTCATCTCTCAATGAGTCAGTTTTCCAATCCGAGTAATTTTCAGGTACAATAATGCTCCTGTTCAACAGCACAATAATCGTGTTGATCATCCTTGATGGTGATAAGAGGAACAGGCATTATCGCAAGTATCTGTGCTGCGTTCAGGTATTTACACATATCGAAAAAAGGGCTTCAAAGATATCGAATCAAATTTTTAGCTATCATCACTCGCGTACGACACCTTTTCCGACTGTTACGCGCCAATCTTTTTGATGCACCGAGGTCTTCTCTATTCTGATTCATCACTGTCTAAACTAATCGGGATTGGGAAGTTCATGGTACGGATGCTTCCTCTCTTTGGATGAAGTTGTTAAGTTCAGGCAATTGAGCTCCTACTACTCGCTGAAGTTGTTCTATCCTACTTTGCTTGTGTTTATTATCGTAGAGGGGTAAGTGTTCGGAGTTAGACACATGAAATCGAGTCAATTCAGCTCGTCCTCGGCCCTGAGCGTCGCTTCAACTACACCGGCTGGCGTCGAGTCCTGATATTCCTGTTCGTCCAAGTCTACGGCCTAGCCGCCGTGTCAGGAATGGTTTACTTCACTGCGAAGTGTGTGCACGAATCGAAAGTAAGCGTCGGTATTCGATAATGTTCAAACGCGTTTCGCATATAAATCATACTAATCTTACCAATCGAATCAATCTTGTTCATTCGAAGAACTTATTTTCAGCAATATCTCCCCACCGAGCTTCTGTGGGTCCGAAACAGAACTTCCTACATGTTCATGCTTCCGGATGAGAATGCGAAGTGGTCAACGTACGGTGAGCAACCCTTGTTGCAACTTTGGAGTGGAAAACTAGCACATCTCCCGACTTGTGCTTTATCCTTGATGCTCCTTTCACTGTACTCTGTAGATTCAATTCTGTACAGTATCCGCCCCGATCGCGGACAGCGTCGGCCTCGCAGCCATAGCAATTTAGCAATAATAAGCAAATCCATAGCAATAGCAATTTGATAATATTTGCGAAAAAACCTTTTTGTTTGAATTACTTATCGAGATTTTCACTGATGCATCTGCTCAATTCAGTATCCGCCCCGATCGCCGACAGTGTCGGCCTCGCAGCCATTGGCATGCTCGTGCAGCTAAGGCGAGAAGTGAAGAAGAGAACGTGCTGGGCGAGTACAGCCACCAGACGGTATCATGCATTTCTGTTAGAAACATAACAAAAGACTTAAGGTACCAACGACTCGCGGTGCGATCACTGATACTACAGGTAACGGAAGTATTTCTTTCTGTTCTTCTTCTTGAAGAACCTCTGTGTAATAATCGCAGACCTGGAAATATTGTTGATGATGATGATGAATGAGATTGTTGAAGGGTGCTGTCCCCAGCCTCCTCTACGTAGTGCCCTCCTATGCAAATACCTGCCTACAGTTTGCACCGACAGTTTTCGATTGTGGGGAGAGATTCAATAGATTCGGTGAGCATATTCAGGACTTTGAAAGAGAACGAAGCGACTAGTTACTTCAACATGATTCTGCCTACTCTCTCGTGCAAAAGTGACCAATTTACATGAAAAGTGGCTAAACACGTCGTTGTTTTCAAAGTCTAGCTTCAGCACCATATTTGAGAAGAAAACATTATCTTTCAGCGACGGTTGTCTCCCCGATCCTGTGGATTCTCATCACCAAGCACACGTTTGCGAGCTCGCTAACAATATTGTATTGCTCGCCTTCGTATCGGCGCAGAATCGTAGGGATAATCACGAGATCCAACACATTCGCTCCCCAGAGCCGGACTGACACGACGAGAGACAGCGAGAAAACGCGATGAATTTTTGTACAGAAACGATAAACAAAGATACATAAAGAAGCACCATAAATCATGCTAGCATGGGGATATTTGACTTCCGTTTATCAGACTCGTGCTTTCCTTTTTCCCTTTGAAATTCAACTTGAAGCGAAGTTTGCAATGAATTATTCAAGCGAGCCCGATCCTAATTTCGAGGGCGCATTTGTGATTACTCAGCATGTTTGCGGTACTCTTTTTCACAATAACAAATAATGCTGGGGCATATTTAAGGCATCATCATGTTAGGTTTCAACAGTTTTGTGATTTTATTGATTGTCTTTGATGATGACTCGAGAAACAAACACTATCGGAAGTATCTCTGCTTCGTTCAGGTAAGTTTGCTCCTTTGGTCAATTAAAAGAAAAACCTAATTCCGATATTTTTGAGAGCTCATCCATGGCATTCGACACTTTCTTTGAGTTTTATTCACCAATCGTTCTTATTCACAAAGGACTCGTTTATTCGGATTCCTTCCTTTCTAATTGGATAAGTATGGGGGTGTTTCTTGTAAGTTCCACGATTTTATTCTGATATAATCGATTTTTCCCAGAGTGTTGAGGTGGTTCTCCTAATTCAAGTTGTATTCTCCTACTTTGCCTGTGTCTACTATCGACGAAGTGTTAACAATGGGATACAAGCTACCATTCAAGAAAGTCTCTTTTCCAGTATGTCATTGATTCCGAGCGATTTCTCAATTACAAAGGAAGGGATAGAATCATTCTCTTATTACTCATGCAATTCTACGTAATCTGTGTTGGGTTTGGAACGATCTATTTCATGCGCAAGTCAGTGCAAGCTGCAGAGGTTAGTGATTTTCACATCATCAAGACATACCGAGTTGTGTAGGATTTCCTTCCAACCAAGCTCCACTGGGTTCGGCAAAGACAATCTTATGTGTACATGCGCCCGGATGTGAATGTGACCTACTCCGCTTGCGGTGAGCGAAGTTCTCGTCGAATTACAAGATATTTCTCAAAAGTGAATGCCTAATTTAGTATCGTATCCTGCCGGTACGATCTTCGTCATAATTATTATTGTGATGCTCAAACAACTTGTAAACGAGGTGAAGAGAGGAGTGAGAAAGACAAGTATCGCGACTCGGAGGTATCAACTACTCGCGGTTCGCTCACTGATTCTCCAGGTAGCTTTGATTCCTGTAACATTTCAGCAATTGATGTCCAAAATTACAGGGAGCCGTACCCAGTCTAGTTTACCTCGTACCTTCGCAAGGCAATACGTTCCTTCAATTTGCTCCTTCGATTTTCGAATGCGGAGAGCAGTTCAACCGTTTTGGTATGACCTTAACGTTCCTGTGATCACAAAATGCATAATTTCAGGGAATTACCTATCCCCAATATTATGGTTCATAATGACGAAGCACACATTCGTTAGCTCCCTGACGATTCTTTATTGCTCCCCGTCGTATCGAAAGAAGATTTGGCGAATGCTCAGGAGAGAAAGAGTTGTTACTCCCCAGAGACTGAGCCTTTCCTCGAAGGAAAGCACCCAAATGTGGTCATCATAGGGTAGACAATGTTATGAAGTCAATAACGGATAAAGCGAATAATTTATTTCACAATATTTTATTTGTTTGATAAGGCCTACTTGTAAGTAGGAATGTCAGAATTGAGAGTGATTCTCCTCATTTTCCACACTTTCTAACCGATCAGGCAGGCGCAAGAGTGTGTGAAATGAAGAGAGTCATTCTTAATTCTGATATCCCTACTTGTAAGTGATTGAAGCGAACATCTGGTCACTATGCATCGGCGAGACTTGCACGGAACAACACTTCCGTTTGAGTGACTGATAAGCCATTTTGATCTTCCTGCGATACGACGAGGAACAGTAGAGCATTGTGAACGAATTAGCAAACGTATGCTTCGTCATGATGACCCAGAGACACGGTGATATTACAGCGGCTGAAAGATCACATTGAAAGTGTATTAGGATAGAAGGCAATTCACCTATGCTATCGAACTTTTCACCCAATTGAAATACAGTAGGAGCAACTTGCAGACAAGTGTTGAGAAAAGAAGGAATGAGGTAGACAAGGCCGGGAACGGCTCCCTTGAAATTACTTGTTTTACAAATGATAGACCACCTGTTGCGTGTCAATGATCACTACTGTGATTATTGAATCAGAATGCATTTGCTATGCACAATACATGATCTTTGTTTTGTCTTCTCAGAAATACAACAGCTTTGATCTTCCAATGTTTTGAATCAATGTTTTGCTTACTTGCAGTATCAGAGATCGCACAGCGAGTTGTTGATATCTGGAATGAAACAAATTTGATGAGAATCATCAACAATATTCTAAAACCAAGTTCTAATCAGAATGATACTAACCGACGAGTCGCATTGCTTGCCTTTCTTGTGCCTCGTTTCATCTCGACTATTACTTGCCAAAGCATTGCCAAGATTGCGAACCCAATGACTGTTGCGAATTGATCCGCGACTATAATGTGAATTCTTTGATTATTTCCGCAATTATGCTTCTCTCACATACCCAAGCCGGCGTAAGATGAGTTTTCATTGATTTGCATGAGCCAGTGTGACTTCTTTAATTTCACCCAGGCCAACTCTTCCGGTAAGACTTGCTGAAGTGAAGGATGAAAAAATTTTTTGAACACGATTTCGTAAACATTGTCTAAAACTAGTATGTTTTGGATTCTAGTTGACTGATGATGAATGAAGCACAAACTTCGGAATTGTTCATGAAATAAAGCGTTCCGATCACTGTAATAATAACGTATATTTCGAGTGCCAAATAGATAACGATTCTTTTCCATCCGAAGTAGTTGAAACGATGCCTTGCGAACAATACGACCTAGTGTTCGTAAGGATTTTGCAACGTCCGTTGAGAGCTAGGAATACTTACGCCTCGTCGATAATATACACAAGCGAAATACGATAAAAACACATGGACATAGAGCATCAAATCGACAAACTGAAGGACTAATGTATCGTACCGAATTTATATTCCGGAACGAATCCGATACAATATTGTATTGTACGGTATTTTTCGCTTCAGCATTCAAAACACTTCAAACACACTTTCATGTTTCATGTTTGTGCTTGTTCGAAGGAGAATCGTTTGCTGCAACTTATCTACAACCTATTAAAATATATAATTCAAAAATACGGTAAAAAATAAACAATATCTCTCCCACACCACGGTTCGCGTGACAGGTGTACTTCACAAATTGCCATTCTTTCGTCGTCGATTGTGTTTCCGGTGGTTTTACTCTTTATTTATATATTTACTGTTGTTTACGTAAAGCACACACTAGCGGGTGACGCATTTGAAAAGGAATTATAAACTAACAAAGCAAATATGAACAGAAAATCAGTCTTTTCACTATCAATGGACCAAATAGGGACGGAATCAAACGATTCCTTTTCAAATGACTCGTCTGTAAGTGTGTGATTTATGTGAATAACAGTAAATATATACATAAAGTTCAAAACAGCCGGAAACAAAAAGAACAGCAAATCATTGGCAATTTGTAAAGTACACCTGTCACGCGAACCGTGGTGTGAGAGAGATATTGTTCACTTTAACCTCGCTTTTCACCGTATTTTAGAATTATTCACTTTTTGAAAGCTGATAAGATGTACCAAAGGATTCTCTTTCGAACAAGCACAAACATGAAGCATGAAAGTCTGTTTGAAGTGTTTCGAATGATATATCGAAAAATACCGTACAATCCAATATTGTACCGGATTCGTTCTGGAATGTAAATTCAGAACGATAGTATTTACGAAATAATATATATCTTACCAGGAAATGAGCGACTGAGACATAGTTAGCCAGTAGAGAATCCGAATAAACTATTCCCTTATGGAGCATGACAATAGGAGCGTATAAATCGGAAAGTGAGTCAAACGCAAGAGAAAATATCTGAATTAGCTCATTTTCTTCTTTTAGACAAATGTGAATAAATAAACCTGCAAGCAGCAAAGATATTTGCGATAATTCTTATTGCGTTTCTCATCGTCTCTAATTATCAGGACCAGAATTGAGCCATTGAACATGATAGAGATTGTACCTGAAGATTTTGACTAAGAAGAGGAAGAAGATCATGCCACTCACCAAAAATATGCTGCACAAGAACAATGGCGCGTTCCCCATTCACATCGCTTGATGGCATGGTTCAGGTTGTGTATCTAAAAACGCAAGTGAATTCACAAAGCTACTTGCAGCTTGTTCCTTGCACAGCGAAAGAAATTGAAGAAAAATATTGTCAATACGCATAAATGCCCAAGAATAAATCATGGATTGTTCACGAGATCAAGTGGAAAACATGATTTGTTTCTGACATGAAACCATTCCCTACAATTTACGATTCCCTCCCCCATTTATAGCGGATTGTACAAATCAAGAATATGTTTTGGTTTTGGTTCAATCAAAAAGTCGGGCTCGAAAGAAAGATTAAAATCGATTTTGTGCAAATATTTTGTTGGAAATTTGTGCAACAGGGATTGTATGAATGCTTGCAAGGGAGTAACAATCATTTGTTTGCAATTAAATGGTGTGTACGCTGTCGGATTCGTCTCATACAATTTTTTTTATTTCAAATAACAGCTAATTTAATACGAAAACTGTAAAACGAAAGTTATACGCCGGGAAAATCAGCTGAAAGTGTATTTTGACTGACCACTAAGCCTTTTGTGTCAATAATATTCACAGTTTACAACTTTATCAATTTTGCTAAAAAAATGTTCTCAAGCGGAGCGGAACTGAGATATGAAACGAATGGGATAGTTTATTTGTACGTTGTCGAAGCGACTAGTTCTTGGCTGTGCAACGGCGATACTTGCATTGTACACCACAATTGTCGTAAGATAGATTGGAGCCCAGCCTTGATCCTCCGTCTATATGCTGAGGAGCAGTACAGCATTGTGAAGGAGTTAGCGAACGTGTGCGTGGTCATGACAGTCCAGAGACAAGGTGACATTATGGCTGCTGAAGATAGATTGACATCTAATCGAAGTATTAGAGATGGCAAGCGAAGTCAAGCTCTACTCGTTTCACACACTCTCTCACCGGTGGCGAGAGAGCACGCGAAATTAAGAGAGCGAACATTTAATTTGCCATCCGTTTGGTAGCTCACCAACTCCATCGAACTTCGCATCCACAGTGAAAACTGTCGGTGCCACTTGCAAACAAGTGTTGAGAAAGGACGGGATGAGGTAGACTAGACCGGGAACTGCTCCCTGGAGTGACGATTTGAATTCGAAACACGGGTCGCCGTCTCTTCATTTCACGCACTCACTCAACTGTCAGACAGGTGAGAGAGTGTGTGAAATGAAGAACTCTTATTTAGAACTCTAATTTTACATAGTCGAGGTGGATCAAACTATTCGTATTTCAGAAATCACTACTAATGTATACATTGGAGCAGACTACAATGAATACAAAGATTTGTGTGCATACCAGATATCAAACATCACAAATTTCGAAGGAGGGCATGTTTCAAAAATAAAAAAAAAGTGAGGGTTTACCTGCAGGATCAACGATCGTACAGCGAGTTGTTGATATCTGCAATAAAATGTACGCAGTTAACATAAGGATAAGATTACTTTTGCACACAATCAAAATCATAGGAGATCTGACCTCCGAGTAGCGTTACTTGCCTTTCTCGTGCCTCGTTTCAACTCGATTATTATTTGCCAAAGCATTGCCAGAATTGCGAACCCGATAATCGTCGCGAATTGATCAGCGGCTGTAAATGTTTCGAATATTTCTGGGAACATGCCTATCCCGATTACCCAAGCTTGCGTAGAATATATTTGCATTCAATTGCAGAAAATAGTGCGACTTTCTTTGCTTTACCCAAAGTAGCTCCTCGGACAGCGCTAGCTGAAGTAAATTGTATGCATGATCTTTTACAAACGTGGTGTCCCCTGAAAATCACCTCGGAATATTGCGAGGATCTCAATAAATACGATGTTACAGCCATTGTGACTATTACGTATATTTCGAGAGCCAAATAAAGAACTATTCTCTTCCATCCGAAGTAATTGAAGCGATGCCTTTCATAAAGCACGACCTAGAGAGAATCATTATTGGTGCACGAAATCATCTCCTTTTGAGAAATATTAAGAAAACCCACGCCTCTCCGATAATATACGCAGGCGAAATATGATAGAAATACGTGCGTGTACATAATCAAGTCAACTGCCTAAAATAAGAAAATGTTCTCAACGAAAATTTCCTTCGAATATTGATCTCACCAGAAATTGCGCCACTGAAACATAGTTAGCAAGGAGAGAATCCGAATATACTGCTCCTTTATGGGTCATGACAATGGGAGAGTAAAAATCGGATAGAGAATCAAATGCGAGAGAAAATATCTGCAACGTTGCTGGAATTTTTGAAAATGGGGAAAGTAATGGCAAACCTGCAAACAGCAAAGGTATTTGTGATAGTTTTTGTTCCGCTTATCTTCGTCTCTAATGATCAACACCAGGATGGAGCCATTGAATACGATAAAGATCGAACCTCGAAATACGTGATATTGGCAAGTCATGAAGCAGTGGAAGCTCAATGTTTCTCACCAAAAAAATGCTGCACACTAACAATTGCACGCTCAACAGACGGATCGAGTTCACTCGATGACATGTATGAGAATGCAAATGTCTAAAAAGTATTTTTTTGGCTGAAAAAGGAGCATTGAGATAACAAAAAACCTAAGGAGGAATTCACACACATTGAAGGCATAAAGTGGGAATAATAAATTTGTCGTACGTCGACGAGACCAAATTGAGAAACATGATTTGTTTCCGACATGAAACCAATTCCCACCACAATTTACGATTCTCTCCCCGTTTATTGCTGTTCATAGAGACGTCGTTGTTTCTCCGAATTAGATTTCGAGAATCAATGATCGATATAAACGAAAGGTAAATCTAACTAGTTAGAAGGCGGAACTGGATTGAGTAGGTTTTCTCATAACTTATTCCTATATTTGAATTACCGGATCAGCCAAATTTCTACTCTTTGTGATGTTTTGATCCGATGTAACCGAGTTGTGAGTGATCCAAAGAACCCGTCGACGATTATCCCTATTGGCATTGAGACTGAACATTTTACATTTCTCGCTTTGTAGCTGTACATAAATCACAGCATTGTGTGGGAAGTAATTCCTTCTTCCTCATTTTCTTTCATAATTTCTCTGTTTTTTACCGTTTGTCACATATTCACTCCAGCTTCGGTGAAAATGCACTCCGGAGAGCCAGATGTTGATTTTGCACGGGCACTTACTTTGACTCAGCATGCATGCGGTAAGGTTTTCATAATTACACAGTTTATCTCTGATTCTATAACATTTTTAGGCGCAATCATGCTCGTTTTCAATGGTTCAATCCTACTGCTGATTGTCAAAGATAACGACCTCCGAAACAAACAGTATCGCAAGTATCTTTGTTGTTTACAAGTGCGTCTTGGTTTTCTGATGCATTGAACACTGCTGTTCAGATCTCGTCACTTGCCTTTGACACCTTCTCCGACTTTTACTCACCAATTTTCTTGATGCACAAGGGACTAGCATATTCGGGCTCATCTCTAGCACATGTGCTCGGAATCGGAAAGTTTGTTGTGAGTAGCAATAAAGTTTCTTTCTACCTTTGGTAAACATTCAGGTAATTGAGTTGGTGTTCTTCGTAGAAGTAATTCTTGCATATTTCGCCTGCGTTTACCATCGACGGAGCGTAAGTAATTGCGCAATCCCTTTTTCTAAGCCGATGATTAAGATGATAATCGGATACGACAGGAGGTTCAGCTATCGTGGATGGCGAAGGGTTGTTCTCTACGTTGCTCTTCAAGTGTACGGCTTAGCTGTCATAGGCGGAATGATATATTTCTTGCACGAATCAGTTGTGGCTTCAGAGGTTTGATCTTCAAAATCGTTCGAACTAAATTTGATCTTTCCAGAACTCCCTCCCTGCTGAGCTCAATTGGGTGCGGAGCAGGGCAACTTATTTATTTGTACGACCGGATGAAAACATGAGAAAAGCGAATTATGGTAAGCTCTCATTACAATATAGCATAAATACTCCAAAATCTCAGTTTCCGCGCCTGCCGGAACCATCATTACCGTCGTTCTTGTCGCAATGCTCACGCAACTCGTGCTCGAAGTGAAAAGGGGCGTGCGTAAGGCGAGTATTGCAACCAGGCGGTGAGCCGTTTTGGCAGCTATTTAGTTCATATGAGTCATTGAAGGTACCAGATACTGGCGGTGAGATCGCTCATACTGCAGGTTAGACTTTCAAAGTTAAACGACTAGTCACTTTATTCGTCAATGTGGCTAGTTGTTTACGAGTGAAGTGACTAGTCACTTTGGATGTGACTAGTTGTTTACCACCTCACTCCCGTCTCGCCGACCGTGCGCGCGCTCAGAATGGGGGAAAATAAGACGTAAGAATGAAGTGACTAGTCACGTAACTAGTGACTAGTCACATTGGAATGGAGAGTGACTAGTCACTAGTTGCATAAATCGTTGACTTTCAAAGTCTACTGCAGGTAACTATTCTGAGATTCTTGCAACTGAACAAACTTTTCTGAAGCTGACTTTTTCAGGGTGCAGTGCCTAGCCTTGTCTACTTGATTCCTAGCTATGCTAATTCATGCATTCAATATGCACCAGCAATATTTGAGCTGGGAGAGAAGTTTGATCGATTCGGTAAGGCTTTTGATTTTCACGATCCTGTAACAAACCGTTTCAGCGACTGTTGCATCGCCAACACTCTGGGTGTTCATTACCAAACACACATTCGTTTGTTCATTGACAATACTGTATTGTTCTCCTTCATATCGGAGGAGGATTGTTATGAGCATATGCGGATCACGCGCTGTGTCTCCAAGGAATGAGACGATAAGCGAGCTAACGATTCCTTAGAAACTATAGTTTTACTGTGTTTTTTTCACCACGGAAGCATATTAAAACAATTTATTCGAATTACTATGTGCGGGTTGAACCGTCTGTCACACACCACGGAATGTCATCTGAAATCCAAAACGTGTTCTGAAAAACATTTACAGTACCGTTCAAAAGTTTGGCCCCAAAATTCAAATGGCCATAAGTCTCTTCAAAAATGAGATAGAAGCTTATGGTCGGGAGCAATAGATAGTCAATCTATAGGAGAACAACGCCATGTGGTATACAAGCGTGCCTTCCTTCAAACTCATTCGCAGCAGAATTTCTGCTGAGGGGTGGTCGTAATTATTTTTTTGAA
>LS517587.1:276979-293110 GCA_900490845.1 Pristionchus japonicus | reverse complement strand
TTCAAAAAAATAATTACGACCACCCCTCAGCAGAAATTCTGCTGCGAATGAGTTTGAAGGAAGGCACGCTTGTATACCACATGGAGTTGTTCTCCTATAGATTGCCTATCTATTGCTCCCGACCATAAGCTTCTATGTCAATTTTGAAGAGACTTATGGCCATTTGAATTTTGGGGCCAAACTTTTGAACGGTACTGTATGTTAACTCACTATCAAGCCTCGAACGTTAACTCCACCATTCGGTTCCCAGGAAACTTTCATGAAGTTCGAAGACTGGGTTGTGTAGGTCTTGTTCGAAATTTCTCATAGTTGTTTGTTGCTTTTTTTCTACTCGATATTAAATATATTTCTAAATAATTCCAAAGTGGCTTTCAATCCTCGTTCCCTCACCTTATTCCGTCTTATCCAAGATATCTTGCGAAGAATGGCAGATAATAAAGACCTATTTTTTTAAATCAGATGCATGAGACTAGAGAAAACTCAAACCTGAAATGAGTATACACTTCCACATATTTCTTTTTCGTATCAACATATTTCTCACATGGATCTAAAGAGGGGATACCCACTGGCAATCCTCCTATTAATCAACCTCCTATGCCATTTATTCCCATTGAATACCCTGAGAACGGAATGCACCAATTACGCGGCCTTCCAGTGTGCATATTTCATCATTCTAGTACCCATTGTTCTATTAACTTTTTGAAATAAATAGTAAGAGAATTTCACAAAAAAACAAAAATGTCTCCTTTCGAGCAGTTGCCTATTGAGTTGGCGTGGAAAATAATTGAGTACGCACCAGGCTCAATATTTGCCCTAAGACAGGTATTCCTTTTTCCACATATTTCTAAATTTAAAAAAAAACATTATAGTGCTCACAATTGCTAAGAGCGCGAGCAGACGCGTATGCTCTCTCGAATTCCACCATTCCTCTTGTTCAGACCGTGGAAATCAAAGGCAACGTGAAAGTAAGAAAATATTTGTTTCAGTATTTCAGAAAATCATTTGCAATTGAAGGAACTGCGAATATCCATCGAAGTTCCCGTGCAAATCTCAAAGATTTTCGAGCTACGTTTGAAGCTCGGACAGCCTCCGGATGGTTTGATCATGGGAATCAGGCGCCTGGGGAAAGCTGGACTCTTTACAGAATTAATGGTTAGTTCGCTGTATGGGGTACACATTGCACTCAAAAAGGCTCATTTTTACATACTGACAACCCGTTTCTAACCCACTGAGTCTCTCCGGAATAGCAACCCGCACTCCTGAATCGAAACCCCAACACCCAACTATCTACAAGCACTTGCAGGTATACGAATTAACGCTGAGCACTCTTCCTGAAGATAATTGCGTGTTGAAGTATCTGAACGGATGTATAGGAAGACGAATTCAGCACGCAATACATGTAGGATGCAGAGAAAAAGCAATGCTCGACTCAGTCTCAACTATACTTGGCGGTGTAAAAGATGAGAAAATGGGAGTGATGATAAACACACTGTCGGATAATCATGTGTGAGTGAAATAGACAACACAATTCATAATTAACATTTTTTTAAACAACTTCAAATCGCAGGATCCATCTCCTAAGACATGTGAAGGAACAGCAAGTTGAGGAACTGTCACTGAGTGTGCGCACGATTGATCATCCAGATCCAGGTCAGAACTATTTTGGATTACAAATTACATTGACGATTTGGTGCTTGTGGAGTTCACCCGAAGAGTGCACCAAATCTAATTTATAGAATGAGTGAAACAAATCCGTTCTTCCGGAAAACTCCACAAACGATTGTTATTCAGTGAGCATTCTTCTCCAATTGTCCTCGCTTGTTCGATCACTGCACATCGAGCAGCGGTCCGTGGAGGGAATCGCACGTCGCAGTCGGTACATGTTCGGCGTGCACGACGTAGATTGGGCGCCCATCATAATCGACATGCTCTCGAGAAAGCTGACCAAGCTTCACATGCAGAATCCGTGGTACCAAAAATACCTATCGAAACACAGTTCTGATGTAATGAAAGAGGTAATGTCCTCAATGATTTTGATGCAAAAATATACTTTGAAAATTTTCAGCGATTGCCGAAAACCGGGAAAAAGATATGGCTCATGATCACCTGCCGCAACTATGAAGATGGACTTTTCTATGAGCGTGGAGATTATTCAGTGAAAGGTTTCATTTGGTTTAGAAATATATGTTTATGCTCCATTTCTTCAGCTGAGTCTAGCTGGAGTGTGGGAGACCCTTTCCTGAAAATTCATCACAAGTCGAGAGGGAAGGAAGGTTTCACCAAGTTCTGGATAAGTGAAGTCAGATGAACTGATTTTTCCGTAAAACGATTATTTTTAAATTGCGGCAAATTAATCTTTATGAATTGTTAAAACTTTTGCGAGCTCCCTTTTTCTTAGAAATAAATATTTATTAAAGTGATGCATGCCATTGCTTTCAATATTGATCAAGGGAGTAAAGTAGAATAATTTATTCAAATTATCAACCAACTGTGTATCGTTCACTGGCTGTTATACACCGCGGAAAGTCATCTGGAAGAAGTAGGTAATAAACGAAAATTGAGCGAATACTCACCACCAATCCTCTCACATTCACTCCTCCATTCGGTTCCCAGGATACTCTCATGAAGTTCGAAGACTGGGTTGTGTACATCTTGCTAGAGATTTCACCAGTCAAACTGCCGAATTACTGTTGTAAATACTATACCAATCAAAGAATTTGTCTCACTTGGCAACGATATTGCCTCCGAGCATCTTATCCTCCAGTACCAAGAAGTCACAGCAAGTGTTTGCCTCCAGCATTTGAATCTCAAAAAAACTTCAGATTTGCAAAGTTTCGAAAAGAATTCGTACCTCCACTTGGACCTTCTTCCCCGCGTCTACTGAGAACTGGTAATCGCAGGGGACGGAGGCGTCATAAGGATAGCCGGGAGAATAGATCTGCTCATTCATGTCATTGAGCCTAGACTCGTTATGGCTTACCACATCACCCTCCTTCCATGGACCTCTGCTACATGTTGGTCGTGGGTCAGCTGTTAAAATTTCAAGTAAGTGTGGACTAATTACGAGGAAGTACCTTTGCGCTGACAGGCAACTGCTAGTTTCGAGTTGCAATCAGTATTCAGCCATTCGCCAGTAGGCGCAAATGTGTCCATGGCAAGACAGTCACCGAGCCCGTCAATAGGGAATCCTGGAATTTGCATCAATATTCCATTTCACGTATAATTTTAGTTTCGTGAAAGCTACACGTTGTACAGCAATAAAAATGGGAAACGTGTTGTATAATATAGTTTTACGGCACAAACCAGGATAAAAGTTGTGATAGTCCCACTCCGATCCATCAGTCCATACAAACTGCTTATTTCCGGTTCTCCTTCCTCCAATGAAAACACCGTTTACAGCACCATTAGAGACTGCTAGTCGGCGAATGAATGAGTTTTCCTGAAGATTTCTCATATTTCCACAACTTCGATAGAAGCGAAACCTGAGGATTGTGGATCGACGCCACAGTCGAGCCCAGATCTTGACAAGACTTCTGCGCATCTTGCCAGCTCTGAGCTGTTGTGTTGACCTGATGCAGTCAAAATATTTCGAAAATGGAAAAAAAAACTAACTTCATAACAAAATCCATCTTCGTTATCATCATCGAAACTGCCACAACCATCTCCAGTCGGTTGCGTGAGTTGAACCGTGCAGTAGACTTGCACAGTGAACTGCTTGTCGGAGTTTCCTGCAATCGAAATATCATCTCATTTGTTTGCAACTGTGCTTTTTTGCACTCTATTCTTCTAACTTCATCAAATTCTAATTTTATTTTCGATTTTGGAAATCAAGCGAGCTTACCCAAATCCCAGTAGCCCCAGTTGTCGATGAACCAGCTCCAACCAGTCTTGCACACATCGTCGAGGGCTGAACAAAATGACCGATTTTCGAAAATAATTTTTAAAATTATAGTTTTAAAATTGATTATAATAATACCTGGATGATATCCATCCGATGGTCTGTAGTCATCAGCCGAACCATCAGCCCACTCCCAACGTTTCGAATTGGCGTTGCAGACCAAACCTGAGAGAAGTAGTTCTTGAAGATTTCCGTCACATTTTTAGGAAAAAGTGTTTATTACTGACTCATTGATACCAATATCAACTATAAAACACGCTTCGAAAGACGAAAATACTCACCGAGAATAAAATATCCTTGTTTGGTAGTCGGATTTGTTGGCGGTGCTAGTTTTCTCCAGTATTGTTGGTGCTGAGCAATCAAATTAACCTTTTTTTCCACGAAAAAACTCACTTCATCATTGTGAATAATCACGGGCTGTCCTTGAATTTGGCTGCATTTATCGATGACTTTTGTTGAAGCTTGAGCAAAGGTCGCGGATATTGTTGATTGGAAACCTCTGCACTCTCCATCGCGAATGAGATCGAATCCGGGAGGGCATGATGAGTGTGTAATATCTGAAAGAGAAAGATGCATCAAACAGTACAGCTACGTAGAAAGCTTACGCAAAACAGAGACCAGGAGTAGAACCAGCTTCATGTCGACTGAAACGTGCGAGATATCCCGAATCAGAGAATCTGTGACCTTATCAGCATTGTCACGAAATGCTTATCAGTGATGGATTGGGGAGAATTCTACTTTGTGTTGGGCATCATCCTCTAGAGAAGAGATCGGACACGATAGACTAAAGACGGAGACTGATCTCGGATTGATGTTGATCAAACCGGCAGTGATTCTTCGGTCACAGACTAGAAACAATAAATGCCGATACGAGAAGATCCAATGGCTTGTGTTTGATTGAGACGTAAACATTCTACTTCTTGTATGTGATCGACTCGAAGAAATAACGTCGATACTATCTTTTTTGCACTACGATTTTGTAATTATGCCATAATTAACAAATTGACAGAAATCCAGTTTATTGAATCGACAAAAAGTTTCAATAGAATGAGGGAAAAGTTGAATTGTCAAGACCCGGACTTGTAGAGTGTTAGATCGCTTACACTCCTCGGAACGTCATCTGAAATGTACCTTGATTAGAATGACAAGACCTTCGAAGAACTCACCACTAATCCCCGCACATTCACTCCGCCATTCGGTTCCCATGATACTCTCATGAAGTTCGAGGATTGGGTGGTGAAAATCTTGTTTGAAAGCTCCCCTGTCAAACTGAACAACACTTTGGTGAATGCGCTCAAAACTCGAACTGACTTGGCAATAATGTTCCCTCCTAGCATCCGATCTTCAATGATAAGGAAGTCGCAGCAAGAGTTCGCTTCTAGTAGTTGGATCTCAAAGAAAAGATACTTTTTAGGATAAAATCGAACGTCCTGAGCGCAGAGTTAGTAAGGGAACAAAAATGGTAGGAATGGAATACTCTATTACACAGGTTTTAGCCAAAAAGTACAGAAATGCCATAAATACTACCTCGACTTGAACATCCTTCCCAGTATCAACAGAGAGCAAATAATCGCAAGGTTCCGAAGCATCGTAAGGATAGCCAGGTGAGGAAATCTGAAGAGATTAGGATTGAACACTTTTTCGGCATCAGATCCTACTATATCTCCCTCCTTCCATGGGCCACCGGAACACGTTGGCCTGTTCAGCGCTGTAAGTGTGTGTAAGCGTGAATACAAAGAAGAAGTGCACTTGATCTACTAAGAATTCTACATGCAACAAATAAAATGACGAGAATCACGGCGCACTCTCTAGTGAATTTCTAAATCTTTATCAGTTCTAACCTTTCCGCTGGCAGGCAACAGCCAGTTTCGAGTCACAATTCATGTTCATCCACTCTCCAGTTGGCGCAAAAGTGTCCATCGCAAGGCAGTCACCGCGTCCGTCAATAGGAAAACCTGGGAATTTTGAGAATCTCTCTAAAACGTGGAATTGTCTTTTACCAGGATAGAAGTTCTTGTAGTCCCAATCCGATCCATCGAGCCATTCAAACTGTTTTCCCGATCCCTTTGCGCCAATGTAGACACCATTAGTGGCCCCGTTAGACATGGCCAGTTTTCGAATGAATGAGTTTTCCTGAATAATATTTCGTCCTCGAATCAAAGGAAACTCGTACCTGTGAATTATGGATGGATGCCATGGTGGAAGCAATCTTTTGACAGGCAAACTGCGCATCTTGCCAGTTCTGAGTCGTTTCTATTACCTGAAATGAGACATATTTAAATTTATTTTTGAAAAAGAGCATACTTGATAGCAGAATCCATCCGCACTGTCGTCACCAAAACTGTCACAACCATCTCCTTTGGGTTGTTGAAGTTGAGTCGTACAGTACGCTTGAAAATTGAACGAGTTCTTTGAGTTTCCTGGAATTGATGCCATTCGATTGCTTCAAGAATGTAAACTTACCCTTCTTCCAGTAGCCAAAGTTGTCAATGTACCAGCTCCAGCCTTGGTCGCAATATTGGTCAAGCACTGCAATGCTTCGCTATTATTTGGCATTTTGTAACGGAGTCAGAGGTTATGGAACGGGAGTTACCTGAATCATATCCATCAGCGGGTCGGAATTCCGAAGCCGATCCATCCGACCATTCCCATCGCTTCGTCTTGGAGTTGCAAACAAGGCCTGAAATTATCAGAATTCATCCAACTTTAAGCGGTTTATTACATACCAATAATCAAGTAACCCTTATCCGATGGAGTTGCTAGCTTCTTCCAGTACGATTGGTGCTGAACAAACGGTCATTTCAAAAATATAAATATCTAATCACCTCATCATTGTGAATGATCACAGGCTTTCCCTGAATTGTTGAGCAGGTATCGGTGACATTTAGAACGCCTTGAGCAAAGGTAGCCGTTATATTAGCTTGCAACCCTCGGCATTCCCCATCTCGAATGAGATCGAAACCAGATGGACAGGAGGAAGAGACGAGGTCTAAATAGGGAGATCTGAATCAAAATGCTAAATATTATACGAACTTACGCAATACAGCAGCAATTAGGAACAACAAGTACATTTTGCTGAGCTTGAGTTGTGAATGAAACGAGCGAAATATCAGTAACACCCTTTATCAATAATGTCTTGAGGGTGTTAGCAATAGATAACGAGTGGACTCAGACTCTCTGCTTTGTGATTAGTATCATCCTCTAGAGAGGAGATAAGAATAAAAATGGTACGATTAGAAACATATTGTCAGATTGGAGGATGATGCTCTAGCTTAGATGAATTTGCACAAACTAGAGCGTTTGTGACGTCAGCGGTAACAATTGACAGATGGTCGTTCATTTTTGTGAGTCTATTTTGAAAGCGGGATAAGATAGATGACATCTGCACATCGTTCGGAACAAGACTCAAATTCTGCCCAAGTTAGATACCGCATGGCATAGAATCTGTGAAATTCCACTTCTGCAGTGTTCTGGGTAAGTTCCAAATTGTTTCTGTATTACAATGACAACATTGAACAAAATTTTAACGATTTATTCAACTCGCACTAATAAGTTGCATTCAAGATACGTCCTCGATAGTATGCGTTTGAATTCACACGCCTCGGAACGTCATCTGAATTGATTATGTTGTCATGTGAAACGGATTTGGCACTGACCATCATTCCTCGCACATTCACTCCTCCATTCGGTTGCCAGGAAACCCTCATCAGATTAGATTTTTCAGTCGTGAAACTCTGGTTAGTTACTTCTCCGGTCAAACTGAAACCCCATTTCTGTATCCTGCAATAAACAATGCTCACTTTGCAACAATATTCCCTCCCAGCACATCATCTTCCATCACAAGACGGTCACAGCAGGAGTTTGCTTCAAGAACAAGGACCTGAACGATCGTACTCCCTCATTTTCGCAGAAACCACAACCACAGTTCATTCCTACTTCAGAAAGGGCGTTCCAGAACCTGATCGAGAACAAAAAAAAATGTTTCAATACCTCCACTTGCACTCTCTTTCCCGCATCAACAGTGAGGAAGTAGTCGCAGCCAAGCGAGGCGTCGTAGGGGAAACCGGGGGAGTAGATCTCAAAACGGGTTATCAGCTAATTAAATTGAGCTCATTTGCTTACTACTTCTCCCTCCTTCCACGGACCAGGGTGACAAGTGGGTCTGGGATCGGCTGAAACATACCAGTTAGAGTAACGTTTAGTGGATCAATGGTAAAGAGGACAAACCGTTTCGAGCGCAAGCAACAGCGAATGCAGAAGAACAGTCAACGTTCAGCCACTCTCCAGCAGATGAAAGAGTGTCCAGTGCGAGACAGTCACCACCTCCGCTGACTGGGTAACCTTGAAAAAACTGGACTTGAACGTATTGTGCATTCATATTTAAAAGTAACTCATAACGCGCTCATACCTTCTATGAATCTTTTCAGTATGCGTTTGTGACGATATGAAACGCACCAGGAAAGAAGTTCTCAAAGTCCCAATCCGATCCGTCAACCCATCCGAACTGATTTCCCTTTCCAGCAATGGTAGCTCCAATGTAGAGTCCGTTCACTGCGCCCTTGGAAACCGCGAGACGACGAATGAAGGAGTTCTCCTGAAAGACTATCAGCTCGACAAAGTCCGCAGAGTTCAAATTACTTGTATGTTGTGAATGGAAGCCATGCTCGCTCCTTGATTCCGGCAGGTTACTTGAGCATCTTGCCAGGTTTGCGCTTTCTCGGAGACCTGAGCTTTTTTTTCAAGAAAAAAACATAAAAAATAATCGAATCAGTGGAGCTTCTACTGTTGGAATGAAATTGATATTGGGAAGCTTGGGGTAAATCGAAAATCAAAGTATTACTCACTTGATAACAGACACCATCCTCACTATCATCATCGAAGCTGTCGCACCCGTCTCCCGTCGGTTGCTGCAGTAGAGTGGTGCACCAAATGTAGATGGTAGAGGTTCCTTGCCATTTGTCGCCTGAATTGACGCCATTCTCAAGGAGCAGTGAACTAATAGTGAACTAGGAGCAGTGAATCACTAGAGAAGCCCCCCCCCCTCCTCACGCGGAATGAAATGGTTCAATCATCCCAGAATTGTGATGCCGCAGGGTTGGTGATCGGGGATGGATGGTGGACTTATATCGGTCTCTACAAGATCTGATTCAACGCACCATAACCCCAATACCCGTCGTCCAACAGCTCCCAGGTGAAGCCGGACTGGCACTCCTTGTCCAGCGCTGAAAAAGCTCTAATTTACATTGAAAACGAGTTGAAAAACCTTGATTATGCCCCGCTCCGGGTCGCTTGTAGTCCAACAGCGAGTCATCCGACCAAATCCATCGTTTCGATGTGTAGTTGCACACAATGCCTGCAAATAGTCGTAGACTAATCAGATTTCGGAAAATTGTTTTGCTACCGAGAATGAGATTGTTGTAGTCCTTGCCCGGCACTCGCTCAGTCCAGTAGTCTTGATGCTGTAATTCGAGAATTAGTACTTTCAATATCGCAAAAAGTCTTACTTCTTGGTTGTGAATGATCACTGGCTTCCCATGGACCTCGGCGCATTTTGCGATTGCCTGGAAACCAATTGTTCACGTACAAGGCTTTCCGTGAAAAAGAGAAATCACGTACAATCGCCGGCGCTTGCGAGTAATCATCAATCGAGAGGGTCGCCTGCAGCCCTCTGCACTCTCCATCGCGAACCAGATCGTAGCCTTTGGGACAGGAGGAGTATGCAAGTTCTGGAGACGAAAATCATTTTATGAAGAACACAGTTCGGAACTTACGCAAAATCGCTATGAAGATAATTGTTCCTTTCATCTTGTGTTGAACGGTCGTACAGAAATCACCAGGCAATGTGGAGTCTTATCAGTTCTTATTGTCATTGTATTCTTATCTGCGAATGGAGTGTGGAAACACAGTCTCTGCTCTCAGATAAAGCCGCCTGTCTCATGCTAGAGACTAGAAAGTCCGACCTTCATGAATAATCATGCAGGCAAAAAAAGGAATTCGTTGCAAAGCTCACTTTGAGGGACTGTGGGATCGATGATGAAAAATTGGCAAAAAGCTCTGCTCCATGGGAGGATCGAACTCCCGACCTCGGCATTATAAGTACCACGCGCTAACCAACTGCGCCAATGGAGCACGCCTCATCATACGTGAGAAATCACAAATGTTCGCTTCGACCGAAAACTATTTTCCTTTTCAAAGAATCGAACAAGCAAAATCCGTGTTCTATCATTCCTATATTTTTTACAATCTCAACAAGAAACATTGCCATGCGGAATGCGGAATGCAAAATTTTGGAACAAATATTTTATCCAAGATGCATTTGCTAGCACAATTGGCACTAAGCCGGATTAGAACTTGATGAGGTCAATGATAAAATGTTCTGCGATGGAGCGACTCTAATCGGTATTCGGCAAACAGTATGCCCTATCAATGCAATGAGACGTGCGGCTTTTCTCCGATACGAAGGCGAGCAGTACAGCATCGTTAGTGAAGTAGCGAACGTGTGCCTGGTCATGATGATGAAGAGAATTGGGGAAACGATCGAGGCTAAAACTCGAGAATAATGGTACTGATGTGTTTACGAATCGTGCCTATCCGATCGAACTCTTCCGTTTGCTCAAATAGATTCAGCTCCAAGCAACCATTGCCGATAACAGGGATCGCGTACACTATACCGGGTACGGTGCCCTGAAAAGTTTGTGATTACAAGAATAATTTGATTTTATGAAACCTGACCTGCAGAATAAGCGAACGCACTGCAAGGTGTTGGTACCTGAATTTTACAGTTTATTTTCGAAGATCGATATTTCGAACTTTCGAGTGTCTGCACTTGAATCGTGCATTCCTTTTTTGACCTCAGTGACTAGTTGTATTATCATGGCAACGATGGGAATGGCGAGTGTTAGACCGGCGAAGTTTGAAACTGAAAATTGATTACTTTTGCTATCTTAAATTTATTAGGAAAATGTTGCATACCGACTGAAGCATAGATTAAATTGGAGTCGTGCAAAGCTATCGCGAACGAGGTCTTTGTCTTCAGCCACTGGAGTTCGATAGGAAACGGTTGTTCCTATTCTTTAAAATTGTGGAAATAATTTTTTTTGTGATTTTACATAGAAAGCTTCTTCTGCCTTTATGACGAAGAATCCGGTCAGAGCCATAAGTGCAAGTACGTAAACTTCGATTGTAATGTAAAGTGCTTTTCTCTTCCAACCATGAAAAGTAAATATGCCGTCGGAAATAACAACCTTAGAAAAAATTAAAATACAAGCCAGTCAGTGTCAGAACTTACACATCGACGATAATAGACGCACATAAAGTAGGCCACGACAATTTGTGAGAATGCCGTCAACACAAATCCCTGAAAATGCAAAGACATCATTGTTTACATTCGATTTCACTCTTACACCAAAATATCTCGCGCTTATCACACTGGATAACCATGAATTGGAGTAGATTAGTTCTTTGTGAAACAGAAAAATAGGTGCGTAGAGGTCAGAGATGGTATCGAGAAGGAGCGAAGACATCTATTTAAGTCGATTTTTTTCTTTTATTTGATTTATTTATGTTCCGTTAACTGACTTGCATGCAGCACAAATACTTTCTATAGTCCTTGCCTCTAGCATCGTCGTCTAAGATGATCAATAGCAATATGAAACAGCTGAATGTGAAAGTGAATGCACCTTAAAGATGATTCTATTTGATGATGAGCCTAAAAGAAGATTTCCACTAACCACTCAAGTGTTGAAATAGCGCGAACGTGTTATCCATTGGATGAAAGTTAACTAAAACAAAATACGAGCTAGAACTGTGTGCTACAATCGTATATTATTCTCACCATTCTACGAAGGGAATTGTTGGGTAATATTCCGAATACAAAATTAACCAATGATAAATGAATACAAAAGGTTCGAAACTGATGAACTGATAAGGTATAGGTAGAACGATTGTTCTGGAGTTGTTGGATAACTTACACTCAGAAAAAGATGAAACATGGAAAACTAATAAGGGCGACGATTCAATGAAGTTTTCTCTCAAAAAAAGATGTTTCATTACTCGATTAGATTGAATTGTCAGTAAGGGAAGAGAAAAATTCGCTGAAATTTTGAAAGACATCTACCTCAAGAATTATTTCGTGATTTCATTATTGTAATGATATCGAATATAACTTTACCTTATCAGTTCCTGAAAACACTTTTAATGAATACTTGGAATTTCGCATTATGTTTCTCATCTCCCTGGGGTACAATAATTCCTGTTAGCATATTGTAGACAGCTTCTGAACATAATTCTTCTTGTATTTACTGTTCAGGCTCGCATTGTTCATTCAACAATTTATATTGTCTCGGCTCTGATTTTCCTTTGTTTCTCTAGCTCAATGTAATTTCCAATTCGAACCTTCAGTTATGACCTCTGCCGAACCCAGCGCGAATTTCGAAAGAGGGCTGATTACATTACAGCATTTAGGCGGTATGTATTCAGTGTGTAACGGACTAAATAATAATTCTAGGGTTGGTCTTATTCATATTCAATGGTTTTATCGTGGTGCTGATTATTCGAGATGATGATATTCGGAACAAGTACTATCGAAAGTATCTCTGCTCGATGCAGGTGAACACATTTTCCACTTCTGAACATACTGAAACCGAGACAAATCTACTATTCTGGCATGGCAAGAAATGATTTTAAAAAACACAGTTAACTTCGCTAACATTTGACACTCTCTTCGACATATATTCACCGATCCCTTTGATTCACAAGGGGCTCATTTATTCAGATTCATTATTATCCACGGTTATCAAAGTGGAAACGTTCGTTGTGAGATCTTACATGAAGATTCGAATGATTTTTGTATTTCAGATAATCGAATTCTTTATTTTAGCCGAAATTATTCTCTCGTATTTTGCATGCGTCTACTACCGGAGATGTGTACGAGTCAACTGTTTATTTGAAAACTCTTAATTCTAACATGATTTTTAGCACATAACGAGTTATGAACGTCGATTCAACTACCACGGCAAGCGCCGAATCGCTCTATTCATATTCATGCAATCATACTGTCTCGTTTCTGTTTCCGGATTTTTCTATTTCGTGAACAAATCTGTCAGGGAGGCTGAGGTATTTTTGTTTCGGAAAAGTCAAAATATAATGATTACACGTTGTTGCTGCCCGCTGACATCGGTTGGGTCAGAAACAAGACATCGTTCATGTTCTTTCGAAATGATGACAATATGCGATATGCAACGTGTTGTGAGTAACTATCACCTTTTCAGAATCAAAAATTACTTTCAGTTTCCTTCCAAGCAGCTGCAACTTTAGCTACACTAATCATTGGCATGCTTTCGCAACTCGCGAATGAAGTTCAAAGCGTGAGGAAGACCAGTATCGAGACCAGTACAGCGGTGATGACTGGTCACACAATAGGGGGTATGCATATGAATTTAGGTACCAACGCCTTGCCGTACGATCATTGGTGCTACAGGTATCTGTTTCTACGTGAATGTATTCAAACATTGTATGTAAAGGGTGCTGTTCCGAGCCTGGTTTACATTATTCCTTCTCTCGTAAATATGATTCTCCAATTCACTCCGACCGTAGTTGAGTGTGGCGAAAAGTTTGACGCATTTGGTATGCTTTTCTCCCAATTCTCAATCCAAACATTATTTCAGCCTCGGTATTATCGCCACTGGTGTGGTTGATCATTACAAAGCACACATTCGTCAGCTCCTTGACGATTCTCTATTGCTCGCCATCGTATCGGAGGAAGACTGTTGATTTCTGGAGAAAATCCAGTAACATCATTCCGCTCGGACTAAGCAACACAAATGAGGAGAGTGGGCAAACAATCTCGTAGTGTGTTCGTAGATCAAAGACATAGATGAGAGATAAAGACAACCTCCGATGGAATTACCGTGGCATATTCAGAACAGAACAACGAACAGTACTGGTTCTGTGATCGATCGTAGAACGAAAGCTTTGAGAAGAGAAAGCTTTATTTAGTTCCAATAATTCTCGAGCGATTTGAAATGGTCTTGGGTGTAGCAGATGTTTGTTGGAGTTTGTGGAGCGATAGAGATGCGAATGCCTCTGAAAGCACCTCCGACATTTCATGTTTTCAGAGCTTCCATATTTTTGTGCAAGTAGATGAAGCAAAGGAGTGCGTGAGAAAAATTTCAGAGCTTCTATATTTTTGTGTCAGTAGATGAAGCAAAGGAGTGCGTGAGAAATTTTTGCACATCACAGTTTGATAACTCACAGAACAAGCCGGGCCTGCTTGAGGAGTTGTGGGTGCTTCTTGATGAGCATGATTGCAACGATTGATGCGTAGATTGCAGTTACCTGTCGGAACAAATATTACTTGACGAGCTCAACACCGAATGAGAACGATGACTGTTATATCAGAGATTGTGTTGTGAAATAGTAATCATTCGACCTAGAGCCTGCGTATGAATAAGGGAAAACTGACAGTTGTGTAAAAAGCCTCGTTGTATCCATTGAAGAAGGGATCGTTCATGCCGAGACAGATCACTGAGGAGATTACTATCACGCACTGAAATGAATTTGTTTTGGCTTTACCACAGATTTGATTGTAATTCAGTCGATGAGTACCTTCATGCAAAAAATGATAATATAAATTGGTTGCATTGCAATAGATAGTTGAAATGCTTCCTTCGCTTGATACTTAGCGTTCAAGTTGTCGAAAGCTTCTTTGAAACGCCTTCTGTTGTATTTCACAGAGAGGGCATTAGTCTGATTTGAATTTTTTTTTGCAAAAACATGACATTCGTTACCACAACTGTCATAATATCGCAGAGAAGCACAAATGTGCCGGTGATTGCAAACTCGTTGCCTGAAATACTAAGTCATTATTGAACATAATTAATTCCTTACATTCATAAGCCAGTCTTCCGATCAGAAAACTAATATCGATCTGAAATTTGAATTGTATTATGAAGCATTCGTCAGTTTTCATACCAAGAAGATACTCAAAGGTATCAGAACGCTCATTGCGAGTTTCGTTCTGTGATAGAATTCCGGGTTTGCTGTCGAGCAGATTCGTTCTATGGCAAGGGCGATCTACAATGGGTACTATAGCAGGAAAATACCCCTATAACTGAGAAAAAACATTCGAAAATGGTACTCTTTCAGTAATTTTTGCTAAAATTCACCTCGGACATTGAACAATAAATAGTGCACGAGGAGCACAGACCGTAGAGTATCTCGCGGTGGGCTGAAATTGAAACCTTTTTTTCATTTATCGTCGCGTAATCGTCAATGGCTCATGTGATCTCTATTTTCTCCTTCGTCTCACGAGAGTCGAGAAAATAACGATCTCATTACGTTGCGTTGCCTAGGGAACAGGGAATAGTCACTACGGATGGAAAGTGAAGGCCAGAGAGGCGAAAGAGTGCGTGAAACGAGGAGCTTTTCTTCACTTGACAACAGATAACAGTCACTAACGAGGGCTGCGTATAGACTGCGTCAAATAGCCAAGCTCGTCATTCAAAGCAACGATTGCCAATGAAATATTGACCGTGAAAAGGGCGGCATAACCACAAAACCAGGAAGTGAACAGATACCTGAAATATTTTATCGTTTCGGAAATAGAGTTAGAATATTGATACTTGCGTAGTTTCTGGTTGTCTAGGTTTTCAAAACAGATCGTGATTGCCGAAGGGTTTACTCCCCTGGTGTAACCATAAACCTCAAAAATTAAAAAAAAATCCCACTCACTTGCAATTGCTGTGAAGGGGCGTTTTCTGAACGACACAAATAAGGAATACAACGGGCACAAATGCTATCGAATTGAAGAAAATGACGGTAAAAGGAAGGACGGGATGCGTATTGAAGAACTCGTGCATAATAATGACAAACGTCAGTCAGGGAGATGAAGACGGGAGAGATGATGATAATGATGCCTAGTGAACTCCGTACTTCCTATGACCTTTTTGCTGATTATGGTCGATGAAATTACGAAGTCGATTGGTAGATTAAATTATTCGGCTCAACTTAGGATTAGATTGCACGTAGTTCTCACGATGCATTCGGCTGGCCTATCTCGCTTGCAATGGCTACTCCTCAATCGATCGATCCGTCTCTCCTTCAAACAAGACAGAGAACGGTCGTATCTTAATTACGTCAATGAGGCCATTGCTAACGGGAAAAGTTACAAAAAGGCTGCTTCCAAAGTGGCAATAGGGAAGGGTAGGATACACAAAATTAGGAATGAGGTAGGG
>LS517587.1:255797-274441 GCA_900490845.1 Pristionchus japonicus | reverse complement strand
ATTTGAAGTGGAGCAGATCTGTGATCGAATGGACCCCGCGAGGGCCTAAGCGGAAACGTGGAAGGCCTCAAGCAAGATGGAAAGATCTCTTCATGCGAACAATCGGGCCCACTTTCTTGAGACAAGCAAGAAGCCAGAAGTGGCCTGCCATGCACATCAGAGCCTACTCTTGATAAATGTGTTAAAATCCAAATCCAAAGTTCTCACGAGGAGAGAAACTTTAGTGATGCAAAGCTTCATGTCAAATTCAGAACAGAGCTGGGCGATTTACGGTCTCTCATTTCGCAATGCTCTCTCGCCGGTCAGACAACGCGATAGAGCATGCTCAAGTGAGAGACCGTAAAATTTACTTCCAACCCTGATGTAGAACAAATATGATTAGTGTACAAACCTGAAGAATCAGCGAACGCACAGCGATCTGTTGGTAGCTGGAATTATCTTTTTATCATGATCCCAAATAATTACTCACCGTCGCGTTGCGGCACTCGAATCCTGCATGCCTTTCTTAACTTCAGTTACGAGTTGACCGATCATTCCGAATATGAAACAATCGATTATGCCCGCTAGAGGATTCACAACTGAGAACTGTAATTAGAGTGATATTGAATTTTCACAATACCATAATTTGCATAATCAACATTAGGGTCATCTTGGCGAAGGAATACATAGGATGTTCGTGCCTGCAGCCACTCGAGATCGTGTGGCAACGAATCCTGAATGTCGTGAAGAATAGTGAAAATCAGAGGAGATCGCTGAAAACTCGCCTCTGACACTTCAATCGCTTTCCCGTAGAAAAAGATTGCGGAACCGATTATTGTCAGCACGTAAAGCTGCATAGCTATGTAGAGAGCAATTATCTACGTGGCTAGTGAAATTGAAACGACGATTGGGTGAAAGAACAATCTAAAATATTCGATTACAACACTTTATTTGACGATTAATTTGAAATTCAAACTTTCGCTTCTGCGATAGTAGACGCACGCAAAATATGCGAAAACGACCTCAGCAAACCCGAACAAAATAACTGCCTTAGATAAATAGCATTTTGCTATATATAATTGAAATTATCTCACATAGAACGTCGCGGCATCAATGTAGCTGGACAAAAATGAATCGGAGTAGATTACACCCTTATTGAATAGGATGATAGGAGAGTAGAGGTCGGAGAATGTGTCAAGTGAGAGTGATGATAACTGAGAGCACAGTGAGATAATTGGTCTATTTTTGAGTAAACTAACAACCAAACCGCATAAATATTTGCGAAAATGCTTGTTGCGTTCGTCATCGTCACTTATTACCACGAAAAGTACGAGTAGATTGAACAGCAAAGTGACCACACCTGAGCAAATGAAACTGATTATGAGCCGATAACCAATATTTCAAACTATAACGATTCTATGATTTTGATGACTTACCTGTTAAATGTTGAGCAAGCAGAATCCTTCTTTCGATATCTTCATCCATTCAGGTAAGAGGCATAGTCTCATTCAATTATCACCTGACTATCAACTAGGGATAAAGCACCTGCCGATCATTTTTTTCCAGGAAATTGAGTCAGTATAATAGAATTTAATCACTGGCTCACTCTATCATGCAGGCAATGTCACGCAATATGAGGTACTTTATGCAATTCATTCCATCGAATAATTAGTTCTGCATCATGAGCGTGGACGAGCCAGATAAAATGTTCTATTTAATTTCATCAGAGGTACGCTTTATTAAATTTCTAGGCTTCCATTTTATGGAATGCATTTCAAGAACATGTGCAACTTTCTTTATTCGCAGAAACATTTTATTGGCATAATTAATTCTGCATCGCCGTTCCGGTAGTGAATGAGCTCCTGCTCTGCACTGATGAAATTCTAACTGAGGAGACTCCGAGCATTCTACGAATCAGACTCAATATTTTAGTCACAATCTTCTTTCGATATCCAGAGGAACAATAGAGGAGAGTCAACGAATTAACAAGCGTATGCTTGGTAAGAATAAGCACCGAGATGGGAGATAGAATAGTTGCTAGAAATAGGGTAATTGATTCTACACACTTCGTTGCCTACCAAGCCGGTCAATATTAGCATTGTCCCCGAAGAGTTGCAGCTCGAAGAAAGTGTTTGAACAGAACGGGATTATGTAGGTGAGGCTTGGGACAACTCCCTGAATTTTGTAATAAAATGTGAATGAGCCAACTCAAAACCTGTACAACCAGCGAGCGGACGGCAGGCAAGCTTTTGATATCTGCAGCGGTGGAATCTCCCGTGAATCGCAGCCAATCAAGTACAAAAAGGTTACCTTCGAGTGGCCGTGCTCGAATTTCGCATGCCTCTCTTCACCTCGTGTATCAATTGAAACAGCATAACGGCAATGATAAGAACGACATAAGCTCCGGCTATGTTCCCGACTAAATGAACCAAAATTATGTAAAACAAGAAATCATGTTCATACCGTAATTGGCGTAGGTCACGTTATCATCTGGTAACAGGAATGCGTAAGTAGTCCTTGCTTCGACCCATTGAAGTTCAGAAGGCAATAAGTGCTGGATGAATGAATTGTAAAATATCAGCTGATCAAGAAAAGCAGCACTAACTGTGTCTACTTAACTCTGAAGCTAGGGTTGCTAAGCGATAAAAGTACAGCTCGGCGGTAATGGCTGCTAGAGAAAACACTTCGACAAAGATATAGAGCGCTTTTCTTTTCCTCCCGCAGAGAACGAGAAATCGACTGGCCGGAAGAACGACCTTAAATTTCATATTTTACATAACTATTTAAGTGCAAGTCCGAAACTCACACTCCTCCTATAGAATACACAAGCAAAATAAGAGGTAACAACTTGCGCGAATGATAGTTCAACGATTGCCTGAAAGGTATTCGCGTTGACTAAATTGAAAGAAGTTCATTACATAAAATATCGAAGCACTGATGACTCGAGCAAGCATTGAGTCAGAGTAGATTAGACCTTTGTTGAATAGAAATATTGGGTTATAAACATCGGCAAAGCCGTCGAAGGATAGCGAGGAAATCTGAATATTAAAATCTTCTTCAAACGAATCCTTCTCTTACCACCAAACAGCAGAGATACTTTCTGTAACTCTTACTGCGTGAATCGTCATCAGTAATAATCAATGCCAGAATCAAGACAGTGATTGCGAGGGTAACCACGCCTGTAAAGCCATTTTTACTTTCGATGGGATAGAGACACACCGCTAACGTGTTGAGCAATGATTATCCTCCGCTCAAAATCTGCGTCGATCTCAGAAGAAGACATTGCCGTATATTTTACGAGGCAGTGAATGAAGGAAATGCGAGAAAGATCATGTCCAAAATGAGGGATTCTACATAATCACCTGCGGTGGTTCACCTGCAGCGCATTGTCGGGGAGACACCACTTTTTTTTGCCAGACAATCATGTGTATCATTCTCAATTCTGATGTGCGCAATCATATCACGCATTTCAGGGTAGAATCGCAAACCGCTTTGCACATCAACGACGTGACCCGACTATCTCTCATCGATTTTCGTTAGCCCCTGTATAGGGGACCTTTGAGCCAGAGTATCATCTATGATATCAAATTCAAAGTTTTATCAATGGCACAGTGGTTGAATCAATTCCACAGATAGAAGTGAACCTGTCCTCCCTCCTGGACCATTCCCTGGTACCAGGTATTCCACTCGAGATCCACACCGTACATCATGTCTGCAGAAAAATATCGATTTTTTAGGGTTTTCGATTATTTCTGGAAAATTCAAAAGATGGTCCTACCATCGGTGTATCTCGACTTCCATCTCTTGATAGGAACCGTAGCTCCACAAGCTCCTCTGGAAACCGCCACCCATCCCTGCTTGAGACCGCTCTGAATTTCATGTTTATTGATTGGGATAAAACTGATTGACCAGCTCACTCCGTTCAGATTGTGAAGGTACTTATTGCCGGACTTTGTGAAGCCGAGGTTTCTCAGATTTGCCGAACCAGTAGGGCAAGAGGCTCGAACAGCAGTGATTTGCGATTCCGATACGGCTTTGCCCATGAGACCTGAAGCTCAGTCTTTGGTTTGGCAATTTTTTTTGGTTTCTCATTGCTTGACTCACCCCATCCGTTGTTCATATCGTAGCCGATTCCGTTCTTCTGAATGGCATTGATACACACGGAATCGGCACAGAATGCGTGTACGCCGAATCCGTAGTTGTAGTAGTAGCTGGAACAATCTTTTTTTTTAAATATGTTTTAATTCGAAAATCACTTGATGTTCCAGAGATTCGATGCCGAAGCGGGTGCATCCGCTTTGACAGTAGTAGTGGTTGCGACCGTGGTGGTGGTAGATGTGGTGGTGGGTTGTGCTTAAGTTCGATTGGTCCCGATTGAAGAAAAATTAACAGTGCCAGGTCAAGAATTTTGTATGCGCACTAAGAAAATCCTCACCTATGCACTTGACAGTGAACATGTTTCCGCTTCCAAACACGTAATCGCGAGTGATTATGGAGCCATCCAATAGTTCGATAGTGTATGTGCTCACATAGTCCCCAACGGCATTCGCTAAAAATTTTCAATTAACGAAAGAAAAATAAATTTCACATACGAGTCCACTCTCCGCAAGCGAAACTCTTGAACTTTGTTCCATCGGACAACTGCATGACAGAGTTCGGAGGGCAGAGCACATTGGCGGGTTTATCCGAGAAAACGTACGCCTTTCCAGCGTCACTATCAATGTCCGCGGCACACATGGCTTCTGAAGGGTTCATTTTCGTCGTTTTTTTGACATTCGCAATCAAAACAGATTCAAAAATTGTCTTTACGAACCTGTAATATCTGCTGCTGAAGCACAGCTAATAGAAATCGGCATTCTTGTGTAGCCGGGAGTGTCGACATACCTAAATAGTAGTGAATTCACTTGAACAAACAATCTTTGGTCTTACAATTTCTTCGTTGTCGCATCGCAGTTGATCTGATTGCCCATTTTCAGCGACGGCCCGTTAACGTCGAATTGCTGCAGATTTGAGCGAATTGAGACATAGGGGTGGTCATTTGTTTCATATGAAACACGATTGCATTTTCAACAATGAAATATGGGAAGAAACTCACAACTCGAATATCGCCCATGCACTCCAGGATTGTCGCTGAAATTAGGGAAGTTTGACACTTTACTCGTTGAATGAATGATGCGGAATGAGAAAAGAAGAGTGTTGCAACTTTCAAATGGGCAATTCAGTTAAGGTCCTTACTTGGACCGGAAGAGAGCTCGAAGAGCTCCAGTTTTGTGAACCCGCTAGGAATCGGTGCTTCCGGGAGAGGGTCGCACTTCAGAGCGACTGAGGCTGAATTAAGTGCTTTGTTAGCTTCAGGCAAGTTCGTAAGCTGAAGCTTAAGGTGGCTTAAGCCTGAAGCCTGACGTACCACATGACGGGAGAAGGGAGCTCACGGTGAAGGTGAGGAGGAGGAGGCGGTTCATCCTTGTTGATGCTCATTGTTCCACAACCTCTCATTTTACTGAGGGCTTGATGGCCCTTAACCGCCTCTCTTTCTCTGGAACTCCTCAAATTGCGTGTATCTCGTCTTTTTCAGAAGTTCAAACCCCGGGCCAGCGGCTGGAAGTGTCATCCTTCAGTAACGCCCAAATCAATCGTTCATTTCTTTCTGCATTTTTCGTTTCCATCTGGAGAAAAATTCAACAAAAAGTGAGAAACAGACCTCAGCTGGTTCGCTTCAACATTTTATGTGACGCATGGTGTGAGGAACAGGGGCAGGTTACCATGATCGAGTTTTCGAAGACGCAATGAAATGTATGGATTAATATCTCTACTAGGAAGAAACGGCCATCTCAATCGGAACCAACTTTCAGGATCAATGGAAGCTATCGAAATTCATTGAACGCTTTATGAGAGTTGAGTTGATCAAGTTGAACAGCGTTTCTGATTTCGTTCATTTCTTTTCCAGAAGACCAAGAAACAAATGTGTGCAAAAAGAAATGGACGATTGAACTGAACATCGAAAAAGGATGACACTTTCAGCCCTCGACCTGCATTTTTGAACTTCTGAAAAGAGTGAGATGCACGCTCATTGAGGAGATCCAGAGAAATAAAGACGGTTAATGGTCATTGAACGTTTAGATAAGTTTAGTATAAAAGAACAGCGGATGGAACAACGAGCATCAACAAGGATGAACCGTCTCCTCCTCCTCTCCTTCACAGTGTGCTCTCTGTTCACGGCTTGTGGTAAGCTAATTTGAATCTTAGGTGACTGTAAATGACTGTAAGCGTGCAACCTTTCCAGCCTCAGTCGCACTGAAGTGCGACCCTCTTCCTGAGGCGCCGATTCCCAGTGGTTTCACGAAGATGGAACTAATAGAGATCACTACTGGCACAAGTGGGAAATTTTATATATTTACACAATTTCAATTGACTTTTTTTCAAACTGATGTTAATTTCAGCCACAATCGTCGAGTGCTTGGGCGAAATTCGTGGGGTGAGTAAGTCTAAATATTTCAACGACTGGTTGAGTTCGAAATATGCGTAATCTTCGCTTCATTGACCGCTGAATGCAACGAACAGATTACTACTCTTCACTCTCGGATTCATAACTTTGAGCATTGCAGCAATTCGACGTTAATGGACCGTCGCTGAAAATGGGCAGTCAGCTTTTCTGCGATGCGGCAACCAAGAAATTGTAAGAACTGATTTTCTCTGCCTTTTCTCCCCAAAAATACAATATAACATGCTTAGGTACCTCAACGACCCCGGCTACACAAGAATGCCCATTTCACTGGTCTGTGCTTCGGCCGCGGATTGGGGTAAGGCACTTTATTGAGAAGAAAGGTATAATTCAACAACATTTGACCAATTTAGGTACTCAGTGCGCCGCGGACATTGAAAGCGACGCTGGAAAGGCGTACATTTTCTCGGATAAACCCGCCAATGTGCTCTGCCCTCCGAACTCTGATGTGCAGTTGTCTGATGGAACAAAGTTCAAGAGTTTCGCTTGCGGAGAGTGGACTCGTATGTGAAATTTCTTTTCTTTCGTTAATTGATATTGTTTAGCGAATGCCGCTGGGGACTATGTGAGCACATACACTATCGAACTATTGGATGGCTCCAAAATCACTCGCGATTACGTGTTTGGAAGCGGAAATATGTTCACAGCCAAGTGCATCAGTAAGTGTTTCCATTTTTTGGTTTTTCATTCTTGGAGGAATGGCTAAAATCCACACAATTTGATTGAATTCAGCCCAACCCACCACAACTACTACCACCAGCACTGTTGCCACCACCACTACCGTCAAGGCCGATGCACCAGCTGCAGCATCGAATCTGTGGAACGTCAAGTATTTTAATTAGAATAAAATCGAATTAATAAGATTGTTCCAGCTACTACTACAACTACGGGGTCGCCGTGCACGCATTCTGCGCTGATTCCGTGTGTATCAATGCCATTCAGAAGAACGGAATCGGCTATGACATGAACAGTGGATGGGGTGAGACGAGCAGTGATTTCGAAACTGAAGACAGGACTTCAGGTCTGATGGGCAAAGCTGTTTCCGAATCGCAAATCACCGCTGTTAGAGCCTCTTGTCCCACTGGATCGCAGAATCTGAGGAACCTCGGGTTCACCAAGTCTGGCAATAAGTACCTTCACAACTTGAACGGAGTGAGCTGATTTAACAGTATTATCTTTATCAATTTCGAAATTCAGAGCGGTCTCAAACAGGGATGGGTGGCGATCTCCAGTGGAGCTTGCGGTGCCACGGTTCCCATCAAGAGATGGAAGTCGAGAGTCGCTGATGGTATTAGATCCCGATTTATCGATTATCCCAAAAATCGATATTTCCTTGTAGACATGATGTACGGTGTGGATCTCGAGTGGAATACGTGGTACCAGGGAATGGTCCAGGAGGGTGGACAGGTTCACTTCTACCTGTGGAATTGATTCAACCACTGTGCTTTCTGATAAACATTCATGATTCATCTTTTGAGTGTACATGGGAACAGCACATCACGACGAATTGAATCATTTTTATCAGTGGGCTTAACTTTGACCTAGCGTAGCAATCGTAACTGAGCTTGCGCTCTGCACCGCATGAGGTTTCACTCCGCACAATTTAAGGACTGCACTGGAAATGAACAGCGCAATCTTCTTCCGATATAATGATGAGCAAGCGAGGATTGTCAGGGAGTTGACTAATGTGTGCTTAGTAAGAATCAGTACCGAGATGGGGGAGAGAATGGTGGCTGAAACAATTTCTCAAAAAATCAATAAAATCGCTTAAACGCACCAAGTCGATTCACATACTCATCCTGCCCAAACAATTGCAGCTCGAAGATAGTGTTTGTGCAGAAGGGTGCAACGTATGTCAGGCTTGGCACGACTCCCTGTTGTTAACATTTTGTTTTATTCAACACTTTAGATGAAATTTAACCTGTAGTATCAGCGATCTCACTGCCAGCTTTTGATATCTGTAATGCATTGTGTAATCTAGTCGATCGGTTTCATTTTCCTATTTTCTCACCGTAGAGTGGCAGCGCTTGAATTGTGCATGCCTCGCCTTACCTCGTACAGTATTTGAACAAGCATGAGCGCTATTGTGAGAATTATCGATGCACCAGCCAGGTTACCGACTGAGAAAGTCAGTCAAATTAGTCAGTAAGCGCAGAATACAATAATTCGAGTAGGTCACATTCTCATCGGGGAGTAGAAATGCGTATGTTGTGCGCGATTTAACCCATTGAAGTTCGGGAGGTAGCAGGTGCTGAAAATTTTAAGCTCAGTTAGTGAGTGCAGCTTTTAGCTTTTCCGAAACTAGAAAGTGAAAGGGTAAACCAAATTAGACAAAGTTTGAATCGGAAACTTACCTCAGAAACAAGAACAGCTAACCGATAAAAGTAGAGTTCAGCAGAAATGGCTGTGAACGAATAGACTTGAGCAAAGATGTAAAGAGCTGCTCTTTTTCATCCATTGAAGATTAACAGTTTACTTGAAGCACAAACGACCTACATAATTATGGTTGATTTAGAATATGCAGATGATACAGACACTTCTGCGATAATAAACACAAGCGAAGTATGCAGTAATAACTTCTGCGAATGTCAAATCCATAATTGCCTAGATTTAATTTCCATTTTTCATTTTACTCGCTTTCGCGAACATAAAATAACGTAGCGCTGATAACTCTAGAAAGCATCGAATCAGAGTAGACCAGGCCATTATTGAACTGAAAAATTGGCGTGTAAATATCCAGGAACCCGTCGAAAACCAGTGACGATATCTGAAGTTATATTTTAATTATTCCATGAAATGAAATAATTACCACTAAATAACAGAGATATTTTCGATAGTTCTTGCTTCTTGCGTCATCGTCAGTGATTATTAACATTAGTATCAATGAGGTGAACGCGAGTGTTACGGCACATAAAATGATCAGGATGGGCAAATAAAGTGGAAGCAACTCACAGCTGATGTGTTGAGCGAAAACAATATTTCTCTCAAATTCTTTATCGAACTCGGTAGAAACCATATCTGGCAAATATAATTCAAGTGAATGATGGAAATGTAAGCAAAATCGTGCCAGGAAATACAATCACCTGTTACTATTCACCTGCATAGAGTGGTGTAAGAGATAAGACTGGATGGTTATCACCGTAAGAGAGATGCTGTGATTTTCACATAGTTGTGAAATATCTAATGGGTAGATACTTCGTATTCTTTGAACGCGTTAAATCCAATTGGATAGAAGAGATTGGGCTAAACTGCGTAGAATTGAATTGTCGCAAGTTCGACGAGCGAAATTTTGAACAAATTGGCGCCAGACATCGAGTGTAGATTGATGCCGGAAGAGAAAAGATGAAGGAGAAGTTCATGTCTACATTCCTAATTAGTTCAGTTCACACATTCTTTTACTTATTTCTGACAAAATATGACAAGCGCAGTCAACTCTCTTGAGACTCAACAGACGGCACATGAATCAGCATCACAATTTCTATACGGGCACAAAATAGTTTCAGACGAATCTCGCATTCATAGTAGCCACTCATTTCTCAAGTATTCAAAGTGTGTTTCCGTTTCAGCCGCAGGGACGACAAGGGAAGTGTCTGCTTCAACTGGTTTGCATCTGAAAGAATTTTAAAAAAATATGCTTTTTTCAACCCAACTTACAAAATCTTCACTGCTTGCTTTTTCAGTGCAGGATGAGTCCTCATGAGCATTATCGTAACACAGTTGCCATAAATTGCTGTGACCTCAAAGTACAAACTTCACAGCTTCAGTCAGATAATGACATCAGACAGTAAGGGCATTACTTCTAATGAATGTCCCGAACCCTATTAATTTTTTTTCAGGGGATGATTATATTAAAACAAACTCACAAATAAATACACAGCCTCGTTATATCCAACAGCGTAGTTTCCAAAAGCGGATGTGTAGAAAACGATGTCGGTCGAGATGATGATAATGAACTTGAAGAAGAGCACTGTGACCAACACTGGCTGCATGGATCGAGACATTTCGTAGGCTTCCTTGATCTAAAATATGGACTAATTTAGCATTTTTAATTTGAGTCTAGCTGTCATTCGGGAACTTGTTGAGTTTCGGAAAGACCGGATGTGTTTTACTCATTCTATGAAAATAGTTCGCCTAACGCAATGTTGGTGGTCGGGGTGGATGGTGGATTGGCACTCTTCCGGTGACACAAGTATCGTCATGCGTACCTGATATCTCGCATTCAAAGACAACCATCCCTGAAGATTCAAGTGTCTCCTCTTGCAGTACCGTACGGCTATGGAGTTCACCTGATGATAGTTTCTAGAGAAGAACTGTTGCCTCATTTACAATAACAGTTGATAAATCAGCTCCTTGCATCATGAGTCCGCAGGCGGTGTAGTAACCGGCTAGGTTTTGGAATATCATACCAATTTACTGAATTTTAAATACCATGTTGTATGGAGAATTGAATCGAAGTCATTACGACCTAAAACAGAACGAATGTTATGTATAAAACCGATAATCGAACTCACAATAAACACTGTCGCTCCAAGAAGATTTCGCTTGGCTATGGTTGAACTTTGATACCTCTGAAATATGCGATCTTATCTTGAAAATTCTGTCGCAGTCGTGCCTGAGGTCGAATCGACGAGATGATTCGCTCAAAAGCAATAGACAGTTCAAAGCAAGAACAGAATACCGAAATGCTTGCAAGCACTCCGTATAGATTCAAGCGCATTGCTGAATTTTCAGGGATTTTCCAGAACATTTTATGTAAATTACGCGGATTCGCAAGATTCTTTGCTAGGTAGCCATCACTTTCGAATAGATTCATCACAGATATTGAGATTAGGGTTGGCAGAATGAATCTTTCATTGGATCTCGAATCATTCCTTGTCGAATCGCGCGGTCGAGGGATTCAAATGAATCGATTCAAATGAATCTTCAAAACGAAGATTCCTGGGAATCTTCGTTCAGAAAGTACCGAAAAACAACGCATTTTGCTTTTATTTCGGCGTCCTATAGGTTTTCGACCCTTGTGAACTCGAATTTGATGATTTGGTAGACTGAATTTCACTTCTTAGAGCCCTTGAGCCACTGCTTGGGATGAGGGGGCCCGAAATGAAGAAAAACAGGGTGATAGTCAAATTGGAACCAACCCACGTATCGTACCCAACAGTAATTACTTTAATTAGACTTTCGATTGTTTTGCTACCGGTCTTTAGCGTGTGGAAAAGTAAACATCGAAGAACCGCAAAACATAAGATTCTGGGTGGAAACAAGTCTGACTGTGATCCCCTTTCGTAATTGAGCAGAATAATTGTTTTGTGGGCTTTTAAAACTTCAGAAAATGCGGAACAAAGCAAAGATTCCTGTGAATCTTCGTTGAAAAGGGAAAGATTCCCTGGAATCTCCCCATTTCTCCCCCTCTCATTCTCGGATTCATTCCGCTCTCTCTCCGCGCGCATCGAGCGGCCTAGAAAGATTCATTCTGCCAACCCTAATTGAGATCATCGTGCTAAACATGGCGCAGAGACCGAACACCCAACCGATGAGGAGAAATCTAAAATATTTTCAACAATTTTCGAAAAAAATGAAGAAAAATCATACCGACAATTGGCGTGCAGGGGAGCCTTGGTGGCTACATAGACCAGAATTATCGCAGGGACGTATGCAATTGAGCTCATGACGATTAAGATAGTAGGAATCACAGGAGTAGTATTGAGAAAGCCATCCATTATTCAATATTTACCGATTTGATAGATAGACTAAAGAGATAGCCGACATGTAATGATGACTTTAATTATCTTCGTCCCAAGGGATGTAATGCGTAAGCAATATTTTTTCGAAGTCCCAGAAGTTGTTAGATGCCGATCAAGAACAGGTGTACGTAGTTAGTAGTCCTTCCACCCCCTTGATTCATCGTTTCCTTCCTAATGCTGGCGCGATGGTGTGAAAATCTAGGATTAATGCGTCATGTACAGATAGTCACGCAGAAGCTTCTTATCGACTGTGACAGCGCTCATCTCTCCACGCATTTCACGCTATCTTATCGATCAGAGACTCAAATTTCGCCACAAATCGTGGATATTTTCTTCCATTCGCATCGATTCATCCCAGTGGTCAACTAATGATTCGGTCATGCCTCCTCCTAGCTTCGCTTCTTGTTACATGTGCTCAAGGTTCGCCAATTTTCATTCTTATCTAAGCAACCATTTTTTTAGCTTATTGTCCGTACTACGGATTTGTAGAGTCCGATGATGGTGGTTGTTTCCAATTTTTTGATTTCGAAAAAGACGGATCGACTTTCGATTTTGATGAGGTAAACTTGATTTTTCACTATGTTTCACTAAAAATCCGAAATGTAGGCACAAGATCACTGTAAGAATTATGAGAGCCGTTTGGCTACGATCTTGAGTTATGAGGTAAATGAGTCGAAATACTTTCTGAGTTTATACGTCTTATTTTCAGGAAAACGACTTTATTGCGAATCAAGCTCTATCACTAGGATGGGGCGATGCCGAATTCTTCATAGGGCTGCGCTGTTTCAATGGTAATAAACAGAATTTTCTGAGAAAACTTCTGATCTTTTGATCTTCGCTAAAATAACTCATTCAGACACACAAAGATGGTCCGAACACTGCTACTTTGGTTGGGACAACTTTCACAGCTGTGAGTGCCTACAAAATTTTTGGATTCATTGCCGACTTTCGACATTTGTCTTTGGTTTCAGACGATGATTCGCAATGTATCGATGACACATCCCACTTCATCCTCAGTGCTACTAACAATAACTGGAGAAGGGCACCGGATGGACTAGTTGTGAACAAGATTGTTTGCTCAATAAGGTTAGATTGAGCAGATTGGGCTAATGTTTGTGTAACTATGGAATCCTACCTGAATCAAACATTCCAAAGTGTCAATCAAGACTAATTTCAGTTCGTTGTTCAATGGATGCTTGGAGGCCAGTCCAGAGTATGTTTCGAATATATTTTAGTTAACAATTTTAAATGAATATGTGTTTTAGGGCACTATCAACACAGTACACAATTGAATCTATTATTCTCGGAGCGTCCGGGTTTACTGTGCTCATCATAACCATAGCAGGTAAGTTGATAACGAAACGTGATGTAAAGTATTTCATCGATCTTGGTCTTGAATGTTTTCTGCAAAACTAATCGATGAACGTCTAACAAGACCATTTTTTGTAAGAACATTTCATCCCTTGACGACACTATGAGTACCCCTGCATCTGCCATCTAATCGATTTCAGTATGTGGCTGCTTCTGTATGTTCAACCGACGGTATCGAAAGAAGAAAGCAAAAGAGGAGGAGGAGAGGAAGTGGAGGGTCAGTGTGATATTCACGAGATTTTCGAGATTTTCTGTCCTAATCGACTTTTTTCCAGAACGCACAACTCGAGGCGAACCAGTTCAACTACCAGGTCAGTTCTCCCGTAATCAATAATAACATTTCAATGTATTTTTCTCTATCGGCATCACTATTAACTCATGTGACCTAATGAAATGGTCATCAGGGCGGTCTCGATTATTCAGCATAGACTGCGTCGTCTTACCAATCTAATTCGGCTCGTTTTTGAAGGTCGGCAACGCTGCTGTCACAGCAATCGGCGTTGCATCCACAGCAAAGGCACTGGAACGAACAGCGAGCATGCGGTACACGCCCTTCCCGCGCGCTGAGGGCAAGGGGTATGTCACCTACTTCACTCTAGTTCTTCCTAAAATATTAGACCTTCCTAAGCTCAAGTAAATTTGCATGAAAGTCCAAATTAGTCCAATTCAAATGAGCTTATTTGCGAGCATACCGAATTACGATATTGAATTGAATTACGTTCATTTCATAGCCGTAAAAGACTAGGAGAAATGTATGAATTCACATCCAGATTCGACGAGTGGGAGATCGACCGGCGCCACGTGAGCATTGACTATACGACCAAACTGGGACAGGGAGCGTTCGGGAGTGTTTATTTGGGTGAGTATTGGGGCTTCTCTAAGCCATTACTGCTACGGACAAAGCGATACCGCAGTTCATCTGTCTTATTAGTAGTGGCATAGACTACACGACACACGACCATGCTGGGGCAGGGCGCGTTCGGGAGTGTGTTCTTGGGTGAGAACTACATTATTCATGCTTGGGATTGCAACCCTCGAAATATGAGGAAAAATACAATAATGAGCGAAGTTGGGAGCTGTAATTACCTTCGCTGTGTAGGGAAATTTCCGTGCGGGTGAGCTATTCAGAATGATCATTATATGATCGTATGTGGGAAAAATAATGACTGTGATGTCTTCTTGAAACAAGTATTCTCACAAAACGAAAGAAATTTCATTTATTCAATTTTTCCATTGCGCCTGAGCGGACGTCTCGCATTCGAACTCCTTGTGGTTCTGGGGATGCCTCTGGGAGGCTTGGAAGGAATCGTTTCCTGGACCCCCGTAGGGAACTGCCTCTTCTGGCGAGAAGGCGCCTGAACAAAATGGCCTATTCTTAGTTCTAAATTTTAAGAGCTTACCTTAGTCACGGCATCGGACAGGGTGGCGAGCGAGATGAGAAGGAAGAGAAGAAGGGGAAGGAGCTTCATTGCGCCGTGCTGGAACCCTTAAAAAGCACATTATATAGCGCAACATGCGTTGAAATTATCCCACATGAAGTGGCTTCTGCAATGTTGCAACGGGGGAGATACTCAAATGATCAAACAAGGGTGTATTTGAAAATCAATGGGGATGAAAGATTTCGAAAATGTAGAGTTGCATTTCATGCATCATCGACAACTCCAACATCCCCACTACAACCGGCAAGTCAATCATCGAGCAGTCTGCACTGAAGAAGGACAATAATGCAGTGGCGATCAAGATGCTGCATGGTGGGTTTAATATGTTTCATCGACATTCTACCAAATCTGAAGAACCACCTTGTAAAAACATGAGAAATCTCCAATTTTGTTAAAAAATCATAGAATTCTCGGTTCTCAGGAGCGCACGAGAACGAAATTTTGCAGAATCTGCGGACAAAGTGCAGCAGATGCAGTTTTTCGAGGAGATTGAGCTGATGAAGCGGCTGGGATACCATGAAAGACTAGGTATTATCTTACACACATCAATTTTTCGAATCTTTCTTCTTTTGGATTCCATGCATAATACTTGGGTAAATTGTACTTTTCTCAGTTTATTCTTTAGATCATGACATTCTTTTGCTTTGTTCGAACGTTTCTCAAATAATCGTTTAAGTGAACATGCTCGCGTGCGCAACCCAGTCCGAACCCGCCCTGCTCATCATCGAATTCTGCGCCCACGGAGATCTGCTGAACTACATGAGGGAGCGGTGAGCGAATAGAACCAATATCACAAAAACAGTGTTTCGAACAGTGTATGTTTCTTGAACAATTCATGATGGACTAGAATACTATTCAATAGTAGATTCAAACCTTCATGAAGTTGCGAATCGTTTTCAGACGACAGATCATGCTCGGCTCTCCCGACGCCGTCTCGTCCATCGATCGATCACAGATTATCACTCAGAAGCAGCAGTTGATGTTCTGTGTGCAGATCGCTTATGGCATGGTTCGAAGTTCACCCGATTTTCAATTCAGAGGATTTTGAGCATACTTACTTCCCCGGAAGACTGTCTAACTTCCATTCATCCCCAGTAATCATCCCTTGAACTAGATGGATAACGAACTATGTGTAGAAGTTCGGAAGAAGTGGATTTCAGGAATACCTGTCACAACGCGGTTTCGTGCACAGAGACATTGCGGCGAGGAACATTCTGGTGGATCAGGTACCTTTCAACTCTTTGAACCGCTTTTCCGACTCGAGCAAACAATTGGACATGAAAGTCTTTTTTCAGCACGAAAGCTGCAAGATCGGCGACTTCGGCCTATGCAGGGAGGTAGAGAAAGAGGACGAGCATTATCACTCAAGGGTGAGTATTTGTGATTCACTCCCTCACATTCCAGAACAGCCAAAGAACAAATGGGTGCCATTAGATGATACAATCTTTATTTCTGATTGATATGAACACTTTTACAACAATTGATGGTGTTTCAGGGCGGTCGGCTGCCACTGAAGTGGATGTCACCTGAGGCCATTGAGAAGTACGACTTCACGATCGCGAGTGATGTGTAAGAGCCATTTTGTCTACAGGATCTCGACAGCAAACGATGCCCCCCCCCCTATGTAACCTAGTGAATGAGAACCTAAGCGAAAAAGCAGCTGTTGCAGAATAGAGTTCGAAATACGGGTCGACGTCTTCATTTCGCACTCTCTCAGCGGTCAGATGAACGAGAGAGATCGCAAACCCGTATTTCGAACTCTATTGCTGACCACGCAAATGATTCTCGCCTATTTCCTCCATTTTAGTTGGTCCTTCGGCGTGCTCCTCTTCGAAATCATCACCCTCGGAGGCAATCCCTACCCTGACTGGCCAGCTGCTGAGGTGAAGTTACTTTTTTGGTCAATTCAAATAGTTAATTTAGATTCTAAACCGACTCAAGCGCGGTCGGCGGATGGAGAGACCGGACAACTGCACAGATCACATGTGAGTTCGTTTCTCCAGAAAAAACGTTTCCAGATCTCTAGCTAAGCCTGCAATTACGATTGCAAAAGATAAAAGAAGGCAAAGGTGATAATAGTGCTCATCAAGTATTTTTAATGATTCTGAAACCAGGGTTAGATGAAACTTGTACGGTCTCTCTTTTCCATGCTCGGTTTGTCTATCTGGCGAGAGAGCATTGCAGAATGAGAGACCGTAAAACGCTTGACCAACACTGTCTGAAACTGCAAGTTCACTGTCATGAACTCATGTCGTAATTGCACTGTCGGCGTTTAAACTTTTATTCGTATGCAAGTTTGATCGCTGAAAGATGAGAAACTTTCGTAGGTTCACCGTGATGAACTCCTGTTGGCACCTCACTCCGACTGAACGCCCTACCTTCTCGGAGCTGCGAATGAAAATGGGCATCGCGCTTGAGGAGGTGCGTTCATTATCCTGAACATTGTGCGAATGGCCTAATCCATTCAATTCACCAGAACAATTCACAAGAACAGTTCGAAACTGTAGCCTAAAGACGGACGGTCGACGTCGAACTACTGAATTATCCCTTCCAGGTCTCTGACGAGGACTACTATCTCAAGTTGAACGCGCAAGCCATGTACTACACGACACAAAGTGTGTTTGAAGAGATGGTTGAAGTAGATGAGGAGGAGGTCGATGAGACTTTGCGATTGTGATAAAGTCCTTCGAGAAGGAAGAAATCGATCAATAAATCAGCGAATGAAGTAGATGATTGGGAGATTGATGAAACGATGTGATTGTGATTAAAGTTTGCGATCATGATGTTACACGGATTATAGCACACAGATAACATGCGATGTTCTGCATTCTAATCGAAATAAGAGTCGCCTAACCATTAGATGTTGGGCGTATGATAGTGTTCGGAACTTAGTCCGTCATCGGATTAGCGTGAGACTGTGCAGAAATATCTGAGTCATCATGGTTTTGTGTACAGCGACGTTGATGAGAAAACTATTCTGGTTGACCATGTAACGACTGTTTCGAACCTGATATTCTCGAAAAGATACAATAAAATGCCAAGACATCTCTCAATAACAGGAAGATTTTGGATGGCGTCTTGAAATGAGGTAGGAAGAAGGAGCACTATCAGTGAGTGAGTGAGCGTGAGATGATGATAAGATCAACAGCAAAGGAACAAACACGTCACCAGAGTTTTTTCAGGATGAATACTACGAAAAACCTACTGTTTAGATTTTCAATGATAAGCCAATTCATGAGCATCCTGGTGGTATCTTCTAACCAAATGTATGCATCCCGAAAAAATTTAACCGCACATTGCCAATCTATTGTGAACGATTCTGTATTCTTTCTGTAGTATCGTACATGATGAAGAAATCGGAACGGGTACCGAACACTTCCGAACAATATATACTTTTTGAGTACTTTGCGAATACTCACTTTCACGCCGTTTTCTTGTGCTCATATTTTTTTTCATGGGCGATTTGTCGGGATCGACTCGGATTGTCTCGTGGAAATATTCCTCTAAATCGATAAATTTAAATGGGCACGTTTTTGGTGCGAATACGGTAGCCGGTGTGCACTCGTGCACATTACAATTTGCATTGGTTGGAAGGCACTTTCGCCAGTTTCC
>LS517587.1:238044-252264 GCA_900490845.1 Pristionchus japonicus | reverse complement strand
GGAAACTGGCGAAAGTGCCTTCCAACCAATGCAAATTGTAATGTGCACGAGTGCACACCGGCTACCGTATTCGCACCAAAAACGTGCCCATTTAAATTTATCGATTTAGAGGAATATTTCCACGAGACAATCCGAGTCGATCCCGACAAATCGCCCATGAAAAAAAATATGAGCACAAGAAAACGGCGTGAAAGTGAGTGTTCGCAAAGTACTCAAAAAGTATATATTGTTCGGTAGTGTTCGGTACCCGTTCCGATTTCTTCATCATGTACGATACATGAATAAATTTAATCATCTTTATTACATCAAATGTTTTCAAAAGCGATGATGAAATTTGAGTGTCTAAATTCTATCAAAAATCGATTTCCTCAATACACAGCTGATGTGCGTAAAAGCTCACGAGACCTGCAAACACACGTCGCTGATTCTCGAGCGCACGAGATTGCCGTCTTCACTCTTCATGCAATCAGTCAATAATCGGCTCAATGACGATAAGAATAGGCCGTGATCCGCTTTTCGACGCCTCTCTAACTAGAGCTCGAAATGAGCTCACCGTCTCTCCATTTCGCATACTCAATCGCATCTATGGCCTTTGAGATAGTGTGTGAAATGACGAGTGAAATTTCTTGGCTGGCTTTTCGGCGCCTCTCCCTCTCTAACGACAATTGAATCCACTTGGGGTTGTACACCTCAGGAAATTCTACGCTGCGAAACCAAACGCTTTATTGATTTTTGCTTTGTTTTGTGCTGTTGCTTTCGTGCGATCGCTAATTTTTCGACAGATTCATAAATCACCAGATCCGCGATCATCTTGATTCAGTTTTCTCCTTGATACTATGCTTGATGCACTATTAGCCTATTTTCATCATAGTACCGACTTTTTTGCTCCCCCTCCGTTTTATACGCATGAACCGCATCCAATATTATGCAATTAAAGCCCAATCACTACCAGATCCATGAATCGCCCACTGCCAACTCAACATTCAACTCATCATCCGTTTCATATAATCACTCGTTTCTCCTGCTCATTCGGAGCCGATCTGATCTATTTCGAAAATAAATTAATGTCATAATATTGCCAGATCCATGAATGCCTCGCCCACTGCACTTCGGTAGACCGCACCTCCTCTTCCTTCTTCTGCTCATGATGGCTGACTGTACCTTCACTCCATCTACTTCTGACACTCCATCGACTTCGGCTGTTTTCGAAACAACCCAAGAATCGCGAGAGACAGATGGATTGGATTACTCAGCAAGCACAAGATCGAACGACAACATTCTGCCCGATCCTTCTGATGAGGAAGGTATGGCCTTTCGGCAAAATCACTTTGGTACTTTTCTAGTTCGCCGGAAGCTGAACCATTCTATTTATAAACTGAACCAATTTTCCGGGGAACTAGAGAAGAGACAGTACTATCAGTGCGTTCTAGGAATCGGTTCATCATCAACAACCGATGTGTTCTCAACAACGACTTCGGATGCTCCAGGATATCCCTCCTGTCCTGACGATTTCCAGCAGCTAACGCTCGATTGGTGCTTCCACTTTCGCTACAATATCGAGGAGCGAATGAGCTTTCAGGTTAATTATTTTGATTTTTGAGTCATTTTGCATCATTGTTTGCAGGAAGCGCAATACTACTGTGCCCATAAGGAATTGGGATCTATTCTCCCAGCAATAACTTCAGTCGAGGTATTTTCCCATTTTATATTTGTTTTGTGATTTGAAAAATTTAAGGTCTCTACAGCACTGATGCTAGAGCGTACTACAGTGTTAGGCATATCGCCACTCGAGTATTTCTACATCGGATTGGGATGTGACAAAGACAGTATGTATTACATACAGAAACCTATAGTGCTTTCGTTTTATTTCTTCGTGATCGCATATTTTAGCATTTTAGTGTAGTAAGCCGACACAGTTAAAGCATATTTCAGCTCATAAATGGAAGTGGATCGACGGACCCGACTTTGACGCTAGCCTTACATTCTTTGCGCGGCAATTCACGAGTAGGTTAACGCATCATCAGTTTCATTCAAGATTAATTCAAAGGCCTTCGATGCAACATTTTAGGTACTCAGTACTGCTCCGTGCACAGTCAACCATACATGTTCGACCAGTTCGGCACTTGGAGTCGATCGCCCGACATGGATGATGTCAACCTTGTCGTTTGCGCTGTCAGGTTAGTTGTAAGCTGTTCTGCAAAGAATCATCGATCTTCCGCACATGAATCGGCTGTTTTACCACTGCGCTAACCATTTTCAGACCGTACGGCTTCTCACCGGCACCTCCAGTTGACTCGCCATGCACTGAACCGTGGACATCACTTCCCGGAGGAATGTGCTATCGACTGGTGAGCATTTTCGGAAAAAAATTGAAATTGAACCTTCCTAACTTTTTTTCAGATAACAATGAAGACGGATTCCGTATACGAAGCAGAACAGGTGTGCCGGAACAATAGCGGGCATCTACCATCGATTAGGAGTGCAGAGGTGAGTCACAGAGCAAAGGGTGGCAAATGAGGCAAATTGTTCTCACTTGCCATCCCAACGCACAACTGTCGCTGCGTTGTCTCCTTCATCTAATGGTATTGTAACTTCTCAGAATCCCGTATCTTCCAAACTGTGAATTCCAGCAAAACTTTATTATCGAAGCGTATCTGGCCGGCAAGAGCTTGTCGAACAGCAGGTTCTGGATCGGGCTGTACTGCGAATATGAGAGTTGGTTTTTTGCTCAATTTTTTATCAACTTTTGACAGCAGATTCTAGCACTATTCCGTGCCCAAACTGCAAATCTCGGGGTCAGCTCCGTGAGGTTTTGAGCAATCGCTATTCAGTCAAATACGACCCTGGGAGTCCCGGGAAGCGAGTCTGGAGTGACGGTTCGCCATTCACCGGAGAGTACACGAATTTTCTCGATCCTGCGGATAGTATGCTAATTTCATCGTTCTACCTAGATTGCTCCATTTTGTTTCTCTAGTCGGTCAAAGAATTAGTAAAACGAAGAGACTTGCGAACTTCTGCACTTTTTCGTCCATGGTATCCGTCTCTATGACCGCTCTGCTTGAGAAGTGAGGCGGGAAATGAGAAAGGTATGGATAGAATACTCTATTGAGAACGGCTGAGCCAAAAAGGACAGAAGTGCCGAGGCTTGCATGTCTACACATAATTGGTGTAATCCGCTTATTGCAGACACTACAGAGTGTAATGTGGCCTTTGTGAACACATTTGTATACAATGGAGCGCAAAAGGGTGAGCATGAGCTACGGTTCAAATTCAAGTTCGAAGAATTCGAACCATCTTCCTTCCTCTCTCTTCCTTTCCAATATTTCGAGCGGGTGAGGCACGTATGCTAAGTGTTCAAAGCCTCCGAAAAGGAGAAGGATGAAGAGAATTCGAAGTGTTCGAGTTCGAACTTGCAACCCTAAGATGAGCTATAATGCATAAAAAGAGTTTTCTTGGGCATTAGTTAAGTTTTTGGTAACATCACATGATAATCTATTGCCTAACAAAGAAAGCAATACTATTCGAGAAAGAACTTACATTCAGGTATGTGGCAGAAAGAGCACTGGAATACGACAGCTGGTATGAACACGCTAATGTGCGCAAGACCGTAAGTAACGTAGAGAAAGTCATCGAGGAGCCCGACTCCGAACCCAATTGCAGCCATTTCAGGGACCCCGAACCGGCGCCAAGCACAACGACCAGAAGACCGAGTAGTTTGTTACGAAATTTCTTCTGTAAATGATTATTTTACCCCCTTGTAGCAAAGCCAACAAAGAAACTTACGAATGAGGATACAACAACGGTAGAGCGTATCACGACAACGGATGTAACTTCCTCTGATGAACCGGAAAACAGTTAGTCCATTTTGAAAGTAATGAAAATGCAATAAATACATTCTTTACAGCTGAATCAACGGTTGATCATACGACCTCATTGCAACCAACAACAACAACGGATAAGCCTGAAACCTCCACTACTGAGAAGCCGTGAGTTTACAGCCGAAGTCCTCTTACGAAATGCCCCAATAAGTGCAAAACTTACTAAATTCAGTCGCAACCTAACCCGCCTCGAGCTCATCCTCCTCATCATCGTTCTTTTTGAATTATTTTAGTGAATTTGGAAGTATTCGGGCAAATTCATAGAATTTGGTTCCCTGCGAATGTTTCCTAATTCAGTCGCAACCTCACCCGCCTCGAGCTCATCCTAATCATCGCTCTATTTGAATTATTTATTTAGTGAATTTGAATAAATTTGGGTGACAAATTCATGGAATTTAGCACGCCTTGAATGCGAAACATACTAAATTCAGCCGCAACCTCACCCGTCTGGAGTTAATCCTAATCATCGCTCTGGCTATCGTCCTCGTTGCCGCATTAGTCATCATTCTGATCTATTTCCTGTGCAAGAGATGTAGAAGGGAGGATGTTCAGGAGATCTTTACGAATGTGAGCTTACTTCATAACATTCGTAGTCATCTTTGAGACTGCTATACATGACCTTTCTGCATGAGATATTTTAGGTTCAGAAGCGATTCTCGCGTTCGAACACGAATGCTATTGTTCGGTATGTCTTTGATTGCCACCCTGACGAATCAAAAATGGGAGTCTACAAAAAACTTGCAGAACGGACGAGTGGGAGGTGCGGCGGCAGTTCGTGGGTATTGACTACAGTCGCCAACTGGGCAGAGGAGCGTTCGGAAGCGTTTATTTGGGTGAGTATGCCATCTTCCTTAACTTGACCATGCGCCAAATGTCCTTGTAATGCCACAATTCGAATTCGGCTATGCAAATTGGCCTTGATCGGAAGTCCCATTGAGTGTGTTTAATGTATTTATTAATGAAATTACTGTAATTATTACTGTAATTGAGCACTCCAGGACGAGTCTTATCTGGAAACATTCCCGAAATGGCTGTGAAAACGCTTATCCAGCTGAATACACTCAAGAAAGAGGACGACTTCGTTGCAGTCAAGACTCTTCATGGTGCGGTTCTCACAAATCTGATTTTTTTGGCACAATACTGCGAAGCTATCACCGAAACGGAGTAACTGAACACTCGAAAGAGAGACAATTCATTCAGAAACGGCCGATCGCCAAGCAGCAAGCGAATTCTTGGATGAAATTAATATCATGAAGAAGATTGGCTTCCATGAGCGACTAGGTGAACCTTTCCCCATCCCTCGAAGAAATAATGATTGATACTTCAGTAAATCTCCTGGCCTGCGTGACCGAGACGGAACCTCTGCTGCTCGTTGTGGAATACTGTTCTAATGGGGATCTGCTGCAGTTCATGAGGGAGAGGTATGATGCCGTTTTCACGTACCCCTGAAAACTATGGGTTGGAATGATGAATTCCCACGATTTTTATCACCATTCTTTGTTCTGCTGAAAAAAAAGTAAAATAGTGATCTTCAATAATTAAAACTGATGCAGGAGACAGTTCATGCTCAAACTAAAGGACACGGTCGGGCATGACATTGCTGGGAGGCATTCGATCATCACTCAGAAGTGAGGCTGATTTGTACCGAGCAACAGTCATTAGGATCAAATTTAACCGTTCTCCAGTGCTAGCTTTTCATATTTTGCATTGAACAAAATTTCTGAAATAAATGCAATATTACTTCCAGGCAGCAACTCATGTTCGGCATCCAAATCGCCTATGGAATGGTTCGTCCAGTTCTGCAATTTTCTAACTATACGGAATCTCTCAACTGCGCATGCAGAAAATATTGGGGTGTCCGGAAAGTTCTGTCATTATCTTCAAAAAATTTTTCCCGCTACTAATAAGAGGTAGCTCCGATCAGTCGTATGTTTTAACTGATGAGAGCCCTAAGTCATTTTTTCTGACAAAAATATTCGGACAATCTTTCATAGTGATGATGCAATAACGGAAAATTGCGCAATTTTGAATTGATTTTCAAAAATCACTTTTAATTCGAAGAAAATTTTTAATAACGTTATGCTTAGAGACCACAAGCTCCGCCCACTTTCTGGGGATAGGGAAGCGCGCGATATCTGGCCAGGGCGACCACACCTCGAGTTCTCAACCTTTTTGACCGTTCTAAAAAGTTTTCGGTAGCTGTTCCTATCCTTCACAAATGACCAGTGGAGGACCATGATCGGACAAGTTTGAGTAGGTCAAAATGGCGCAACAAAAGCCGAAATAGAGGGATAAAGGCTTTCCACTATTCGAAAACAACCCCTCCTCTCGATTTTGACTAATTCGAATATTTTAGGAATTTAGCAAAAGAAATTAGATTTTTAGCATTTTTCTGCGAGCTGTGGCGAAAGCGCGGGGAGAGGCGAGCGAGAGAGCGGGGGGAGGGAGAGAGACACGTGTGAGAGAGGCTCCGCCCCTTTTCTCTCTCGTCCCTTCCCTTCCCTGTCTCCCGGTGGGCGCGCGCGCGTGGTTTTTGAGGTCTAGCTCGGACCAGAGATGAGATAATCACAAACGGTAAAAAGTATGATCTTCTTCAGACCTAGAGGGACACACAGAATACAAATATGTCCCCATAGCGCTCATTCTGGCATTGAGCCTGTGGTCTCTAGTTATGCTTCATAATGACGCTATCTTGTGTTTTTGAAGGCAAGAATTATTTTCAAATTGAAGCTGTTTCGACAACTAAGCCTTTAGATATACAGGGTGGGCCAAAAGTATTGTCCCATGGAATTAACCGTGTAACTTCTTTAAAAACCATCGCATTCAAGTCAAACAGTGTGCATCATTTATCAGCACCAACAGGAACATAACAACGAACGGTCACTCGATATGGCCTCCTCTAGCGGCGATGACGTCCCTCAGACGACGAGGAACTGACTCGATGGTGCGCCGCAAGTAGTCGACGTCGATCTTCTCTCATGCCTTTCTCAGGGCCTTCTTGAGTGACTTGAGATTCTTGTGGCGGACAGCGCAAGCCTCCTTCTCCAATACCGACCACACGCTAAAGTCCAGCGGATTGAGATCCGGGGAGTTAGAGGGCCATTCAGCAGTCGGAATGAAGTCGGGAAGGTGGGAGGCGCACCATGCCTGGGTGACTTTTGCGGAATGAGCCGGGGCCGAGTCTTGCTGGAAGGTCCACCGAGCTCCTTGGAAGTGGGAAAGGGACCAGGGGAGGAGGTGCTTCATCAGAATCTCCTTGATGTAATATTCCTTGTTGATCTTTGCTCCCGGCTTCACCGTTGCGCACACTCCGGCCCAAACCATCACTGAGGGAGGGTGAGAAATGCGAGAGACCGTTCGGCCTCTGGCATTAGCTTGCTCAGAGGTCTGAGCAATCACCCTAGAATTCTGACTATTGAAGCTGGCTTACACAGTGAAAATCTTCTCGTCAGAGTACACCGTACTGAGGTGGTCGCCACGCGCGGCGCGCACCAAAAGCAATTTGCTTCTCTGGAGGCGCTTCAGCTTGTGGATGTCAGTCAGCCCATGACCCTTGCGCATCTTATAGGGGTATGACTTGAGGTTGTTATGGATGATTCGTTCCACGGATTTCCTCGAGATTCCTATTTCTTTTTGCAATTTTTCTCATGGACCTCTTGGCATTCCGACTGACCTTCTTTCTAATCGCTTCCGTATTTCTTCTATTGACCACGGTCTTAGGTCTGCCGGTTCTTGGAAGATCTTTGAGAGTGCCAATCTTCCGGTAGCGAGAGAGGGTACGGGTGACAGTCCGACGCCAAATGTCGAGCTTTTTGCTGATAGCTCCGGGGGTGTCTCCAAGGCGCCAAAGGGTGACAATAGTTTGACGGAACTTATGAGGGGTAACCATGGCAGAGGGAAACTAACTAAATGGTCTCGTGAAAACCTCGATCGATGTGTGTAAACATGCTAAGGTGGGTGTATGCTAATTGCATTCCGCGGTGAAATATTGATTATGCAAAAGTGGGACAATACTTTTGGCCCACCCTGTAATGAATACATTTTCACCCCGAAGGAGAAAAAGAAAATGATTTTTTTTCTTCAAAATTTCATATTTTCGCCCAGCTTGCGAAAAAAATCATAAGTCCATCCTACTTCAAGGGACTTACTCGGGTAGAGGCTGAATAAATTCAACACCGCACCCTCTATCCAATATACGATAGTATTCATTTTTATGATTGCCAGTGCTTGAGAAAAGTGAGCGGTGACAGGACTTTCCGGACACCCTAATAGCAGAGAGAGCAAAATTAAGGAATACCTCTCTTCTCGCGGGTTCGTCCATCGCGATCTCGCTGCGAGGAACATCCTGGTTGATGCGGTATTCGTTTACTTTTCTCAATATTTTAAAGAAATGATGAAGGCTGTGTTATGATTGATACCATTGCAGAACGAAACGTGCAAGATCGGCGACTTCGGGCTGTGTCGGGTGATCAGCGGCGAGAGTGAGCAGTACATCTCAAGGGTTGGTTCAAGAGTCAACGAAGGGTTAGGTGCATCACAAGGGCATCTTTGCATTCTTGATCCAACGATGAAAAAGCATTTTCCAATTCGACAATACGAGAACCTGCATGATGCCCTTTCAGTTCATCCCCAAAAGATGCATTTCTCAGGGCGGTCGTCTGCCGTGGAAGTGGATGGCTCCCGAGGCACTCGAGCGGTTCTACTTCTCAGTGGAGAGCGATGTGTACGTTTATCAATCATACAGAAATCTCAAAACCATCGTTGTCGGACGAGTAGTAGAACAGAAGCATCAATAACATTTCAGCTGGTCCTTCGGCGTTCTTCTCTTCGAAATCATCACGCTCGGCGGAAATCCGTATCCTGACTGGCCAGCAGTCGAGGTATGTTGATATCTTGATTTTACAACGGAAATCAATTGATTGCAGTTACTCCACCGATTGAAGGCGGGTGAGCGAATGCCAAAGCCGGAGGGATGCAGCAATGGATAGTGAGTTTTGCAGTAGTAGCCCACGCATTCAATCGTATACTAAACCATGGGGACCCTAAAGTAGTTTGAGCCCTATCTTTCAGTTATGATCTCATGCTCGCGTGCTGGCGGGGCATTGCCATGCAGAGGCTGTCATTTGAGAGGATCCGAAGGAAGCTAGCAGAGGAGTTGGAGGAGGTGTGCCTATCTTGTATCTAATATTGTATTGATTCAACTGTAATCCTTGCGCGAAACTGAGTTTCTTCTCATCATTGAACTTTGACTTCGTTGTATTTTTATTTGCAGAGCTCAAGCGATGACTACTATCTGAAGTTGGATGCAGCTGCAAAATATTATCAGGTTAATTAATTAATCGTTATTTTATTTTTCATAATTTAATAAATTAAAGGAAGCCCTCGAGTCGCCACGATTTGAAGGACGATTCAACTCATTCTGATGCACTATTTATGATTATTTGGTTGATCTCGCACCTGTCATGTGTACATAATGAACATTTTTTAATTTTATTTTGATAAATTACGAAAATCTGTAGAAATGAGCCACTTCAGTTGATTTTATAGAGAAGGCTTTCTAGAAACCACGTCAATCTTGCATTAATCTGACTACAAGTAGGACATTTCGAGAGAGAAAAACTGAAATTTGGCGCTGATCTGATCCTGACGGTCAGAGAAAAGATGCTCTTTCTCACCTTCTTATCACTATCAGACAGCTCGTAACACTTCTCGGTTAGTCAGAATCGACTGATACTGATCTGTCTCATGCTCTAGCGACACAATGCTAGCATTTTGGTTGCTTTGGTTTCTCGATTGTTCTACTTGAAATATCAAGCAGGATTTTCGCTGAAATGGATTGCTTATTTTATTGTTGCTGCTTTTGCGATGATTCAAAGCACACAAATGGCAGAGGAATGGCGACAAAATGATAGTGTTAGCCTCTCACGCTCTCTGACATCGCGACATTGATTTACATCCCTCTGTATCACTTTTTTACTTTCTATTCTTCCAGAATGAACGCATTTACTATTATCCTATCGTTGTCTATCAACTTGAGTCGTGAGTTTTTCTACTTTTTCACTCGCGAAGTCTTCTCTTCAGTTGCATCCGTCGACTTTACTCACTCTACGTTGTACGATATAAACGATTTTGTGGATAATCATGAGGTTTTGGATTTTCTTCTATTTTTCACATTTTTTGTATGATTGATTTTGCATGATTGCGATCATTTTCAGATTCTTATTTCAATGTGTAATAATGGATGCCTTATCTACGCTTCCACAATGGGCAGCGGTTTCGTGGTGAGAAACATAACACTTTTATCAATTGACTTTTTCATTGCTTTTCGTTTCATGTTTTCATTTCTTTCGTGTCGTCTCGTTTCTTCATTTTGTGAGAAAAATTGTCACATTTTATCACTCGAACATTCAGGATTCCCCATCGGACTATGACCCTTACGCGGAAAAACTGATAATTCGCGACAATATACTCGATCAGGATATCATCAGGTTTGATTTCGCGAGAGCGAGAAAATTGTTCAATGAAATCAATTTTAAAGCGTTACTGATCTCTCACGCAAATACGAACAAACAAGGCAGAAGACACCTCTTTCATTCACGGTAAGATTACGAATTAGCATGATGATAATTCACTTTGATTTTTTTCAGGGTCCCGCAAGCCTATCCATTGTGAATCTAAATTCGCTTAAAGACACGTATTGGCCAATCGTTGTGTATGTTCTCGAGAATAACAAAGGTGAGTGATCATGACCAAATCAGAAACATGACCAATTTCAATACTTACAGTGGCAAATAGTACATTTTCACAAAAAATAACCGAAATTGACCTTTAAACCGTTATTTTCAGATGTCAAATTCACCTTCCAAATGTATGATTCGCTCAATTTGGACAGCGTAACAGTAGCAGCTGGCACAACAACTATCGTGAGTGCGCGGCTCTTCTCAGTGTCGGCGAAGGCGAATGCAATGGTGAGCTCTTGCTGATTAAAGGCCTCTACGCCTTGATAAGAAAAGCGGTGCGAAAGCTACATTTCCGACACAAATTTAGCGTTGCTAAATAACTAGAGTCGATTGAATTGAGTCTTGCGTTTCAGTCAACCTAGGCATGTTCTTTCCCAACGCTGGGTTAGTGGCAGAGGATTGATGGTGGATTCCACTTGTTTCCTCAATACCAGATCATTTCAGCCCAACAGCGTGACTGCCCGACTCGTCGGCCCAGACAACGTGCTCGACGACAATGTGGATGAATGCGCGGTTGCTTACAGTACGAAGTGAGCTTGAATCGAATAGTGAAAAATCGGTGATGGATAGTTTGAAAGTTTTTTTTCTTCAAAAATCGGACTCGTTGGACTCGTTTAGGACATTAATTAAAAAAATCCCAAATGTTCTGAAACGTTTCCCTAACATAACCACAACATTTTCAAGGGTTCTTAAACGTCCTTGCTTAAAAACCTTTTTTTCGAATCGTTGCAATAAATTCTTTCATTTTTTTTATTCTTTCAGTTCTCAAAGTACCTTTTCTGGCTTTGAACTCAACATCGCCGGCCCCATCATCTCCATTGCATTCTCTGGAGCGGAACTTACAGCCGACATTGCTTTCAGTGAGTTTTTCTCCTTTAAATTCGAACATTTGCGAAACTTTTTGCAGTTCCGTTCGCCGACTTGAGCAGTGATGGATTTGTCACATCCGGTGGATGGAATGGCTGCAAGAAACCGACGACAGGTAAGCAAATACAGTCCAGTTTGTACCCCAGCCCAGATAAAGCCGATCCATAACGAGTGAAAAAATAAAATAGAAAAAATATCTATCGAATCGTTCAGGTGGTTTCCAATCCTTCCGATCTCCATTCATTCAACACTCGGATATTTACACGCTTAATTCGGATACAGAGTGAGCAAACAATTGGAAAATTGATCTTTTTGAACAAAATTTAGCGCAAATTTTCAGCAAATACAACGTATCCATTGATGTCATTCCTAATCTCGATGATCAGCATAAAGTATCCGTGCATGATGTCATTCCGAACAAGATGATTTCGTAAGTACCTATTTTTTTCTCTTTTATCCTTATCACAATATTAAAACGTTCCGCTTGAAATTCGAGGTCGGAACAACTATTCCGTGAACGAACGCGGAACGATAAACAACTTTGTGTCACTACGTAGTAGCTAGCAGATCCAAATTTCAGAGTCAGCGGCTACACCCTTGAGCACATTCAGTTCGAGAGCACTGATGTAACAACCTTTTTTTTTGTAAATTTAGATCTGGACATATAAATTTCAGTTCGTCAATATCGTCTTCAATGGCCTCAAGGGTGACCAGGGCTTTCTGCTGAGATATACGACCCAGGCACTGGCTAGAACAACGACGACTGCGGGGATGACTAGCAGTGAGTAGTTCAATTCAATTCAATTAATTTTTTATTTTGTATCTGGGGACTCAGAAAACTCACAGGAAACTCACATATTGAGCGAGCAGGGAAACAGAGATTTGTTCCTGTGGTCGAATCAGTTAGGAGGGGGGGGGTGGAGAATATGGGGTGAAGAAAGTCGTGGGAATAGTTTGAAACGTTCGAAAAATTTGTTCATGAGCGCTGGATATGCTGCTTGCAAAGAAACATACATCTTACCTGTTTCAGCCTCTCCATCGACATCGACGTCGACCACATCAACGATAACACCAACGACGAGCAGCTCTTACGGCATAGGAGGTACGATTCACAATTCATCGTTGATTCTGACACGCCATTTCAGGCACACTGCTCTTTCTCTTAATCGCTGCAGTGGTTGCGATAACACTGTTCTGAGAACGAGAACTGTAAATCTAATTATTTTTGAATACGAGAATAATGATAAACAATGTGATGCCAACAATGATGCGATACAATTCGAAATTGAACAGAAACAAACGAGGATTGCCTTCTTATCAGTGTTGAGTGCAAAGTGAATCGAACTTTCCGATTGGAAATCGGCAAGTGATCACACCCCACGACAAGTCATCATCCTCTGTACGTGTTTTCTCAACTTCCCGATTTAAAATCATCCATATCGGGTGTGGTTGTCTCCATATACTCACATTGCTTTGGAGTGCAAAGTAAATCTAGTGGGAGTGTCACTTCCAGTAGTCATCCCGAACCTCTTCAAGTCATCTTGTGCGTGTGAACTACCTGATCAAGCCTAGATATACCGGGTGTGGCTCAGTCCGTAGAGCTCACGGATCGTCGTCTCTTCATTTCGCACACTCTCTCGCCACCATCACTGGTGGGATAGTGTGCACAATGCAGAGACAGCGACCGTAGAGCTCACATCGTTGTCGAAATGTCACACCCTGAGAGTGATAAGGAGACGGAAACGTGCTAGAGTCAGCCTAGACTCTACTGATCGATGAACTTTTTGATTCAAAGACGAAAAATTTTCAAATTCAGGCATTTGAATCGATATCGCAGAACGGAAAAAAACAAGCAAACAAAAACCTTACACTCTGAACAATCAAAACGGAACGCAAAAACAAAAACATGAAACAGAAAAGAACTGAAATCATGCGAAATATAAACCAAATAGGAGATCTCTTGAACAGTAGCATGAACACATGAAACCATTCGAATGGAAGATTTGTCATTCAAACAGTTCGTGCCAAAGGCAAAAAAGAAAATTGATCTTTCGGATTACTCATATTGTCATCGCACAAAAGAGGATCGGGAATGACAAAAGCTCTTCCTCTGTCAATTTTTAAAGCACGGATTAGACAGTTTCTGACCACAGTCTTCACTCAGGATTGTACTCAACATGCTTGCTTGGGCAACCCTGCTCGTTTTGATTCGTGAGCTTTCGTTTCCTACTTTTTTTTCCTACAATTCAGTTTCGCTATGAAAAATATTTCCCATTTTTCCATCCCCTGTGAAGTTGGTCCTATCAAATCATACTTCTTTAGCCCTCGCCTTTGCCACCTGCCCAACCGGACTCGCACCCGAGCGCGAGGGTGAGTGCCGTGGGATCTACGCGACACTCAATGATGTTCCCCTGGCTGACGTCCTGAATGTCACTCTGTCGATTTGCGAAGGGATCGATGCGCATCCGGTGATTATAAGGAATAGCGAGGTGAGCTCTTGCGTTCTACTGAATATGTATTTTTCTTCTGAATGTGAATCGTGATGGGAATGTGATCAGAGGTGAAAAAGATGTGAAGGAGAGGTGGCGGGATTACTTTGATGACTTACTCAATGTAGAGAAACCCCAGACTCTCCTGAATGAGGGAGCTGAGATTGATCAACCAGTCCAGGATTGGAGTTTGCTAGAAGTGAGACGGGCAATCGGAAAGTGTCCATGGAGAAAGGCTTATGGTCC
>LS517587.1:218349-232929 GCA_900490845.1 Pristionchus japonicus | reverse complement strand
ATTGCCGTGGGTTGGTGATGTTAGCCGTGGGATTGAAGGTGTAATCCTACTAGCCGTGGAAATCGGTGAGGGTGATGGAACACTCGCCGTGGAAGTCGGGAAAACGATGGAAATTGATCGATGAAATGTGTAGTAACCGGACAAGTTGAAGTTGGCGATATACGACACGCCGTCGACACCTCAAACTTGGGTAATTAAACCTGTACGCGAGGTACAATAAGGTGAAAGCGAAGGAAAAGTGATGGGAGAGGGCAAATGCAACGGTTGGACCCGAAAGAACGGGTAGAAACGAGGCAAATGGGCAAAAAACGGATGAAAGTGGTGTGAGGGAGCTAGCGGGGAATAGTTACGAGGTAACTGGATGGAAAATAAATAATAATAACGTAAACCGGCGTCAGCGTTGAAGGAAAACGACGAAATGCAGTGGAAGCGAGAGAATTGCGACGTGGCCCGATTACGGTAGTTTTTCCAGTCACGCAGGCATTTCAAATGTTGGCATGTTGCCAAATTGGACGAGTGTGACTTTTTCATCACTTCTTCGCGTTTACGGTTATAATTAATTAATTAATGGTATTTGGGCATCGATTTACGATGGAAATCATGGAAATCGATACACAAGATGAGGATAGAATACTCCGTGAAGGGCCAAGAGACTCTCAAAAACTCAATCCGATGTTTCAGTCGGCCTCACGCCCAAGTGCCCGACGGGACCGTGGAAGAGTGCTGGAGAGGTGAATTTCTAACTGATTTTAGTGATCGCTCAACGGGTTTTGGCATACTTTTTTTTAAAATTCATCAAACAGACTACTTGCAGTTCACCTCACCCGGCTATCCATACTCCTCCTACACCCCTTGCGACTTCGTGCTGACTGCTGAGGAGGGCAAGAGAGTGGAGATCACGGTTCGTGCCTAGCTTCTGTATTATTTCAGCAGGATATCACTGTCTGAATAACGGGAACGTTGCCTTGCTTTTACTCTTTCAGTCCAAGCGAACCGCCGCTCCATCCCCACAAATCGCTCCTTCAGGTCGACCTGGAGGCCAACGAGTGCTGTGACCATCTCATCCTCTACGATGTCACCGCTCATGGAATCGAGAGGGAGTTGGTGATGTAAGTACATCATTACTTCTTCTTAGCTTCCTCAACTTGCAATCAGAATTCTTTTCTCATCGGGCTGGTCCACATTTAATGAGCGATTTATGTACCTTGATAAATACACGACTTCAAACTTGTCGATCAAAATCGATATTTATGGACCAGCACTGTAGAAGCATGCTCAATGGAAGAACTTTCAGGCTCTCCGGAGCACTCAACAACGCCACCTACACCAGCTTCTCCAATTCGATGAGAGTCTCTTGGCAGCCGAACGGCGGAGTGAATGTCCAGGGATTGTCGGTGTCTTTCCGCTCTGTCTGAAGTGTTTGTATATTATCGAAAATTATATACCGATAAACTCGTATTCATTGATGCAACTTTCGGTACACCACACGGCAAGTTTCAACATGAAACATAAGTATTCAATGAGAGTGAGCTGGCAGCCCAATGGAGGAGTGAATGTACAGGGAATGTCTGTGTCATTCCGCTCCGTCTAAAGACACCCTGTTGTTTCGTTGAAATAAATGAGTTCTCTGAACATGGACTGCATATTTACAAATGTGGTGGGTAATATATCTGCACAACGGGGACTGTCTGTATCCTTCCGCTCCGTCTAAACGACAGATTTCTGTATGATTTCGTGATTTCGCGCTGTGTATTCGAATAAATGTTTTATTAGATCAATGAACAATCACTTGGGAACTTTTGCATCTATGAGAAAGCTCTGAATGTGCCTGCATCTCAATCTAATCTTGAGATCATGAGTAGTTCACGTGACAAGCATGGAGTCACACCCTGATAGGCAGGCTCCACTGTGGCGATCCGTCGCGATCAGTGAACTTTGTGAACTCGGATGTGATCTCACGTGAAACTCTGTGAACGCGCGTGTCTAATCCTGATATCGAGGGGCTGATACATTTCACATTATGGTATCATGACCATGAGTAACATGAATACACTGTGGTGATCCGTCGCGATCAGTGAACTGTATGTATCTTTGCGTGAGATCTAACAAAGCTAACAAATCGAAGGCGTGTCAAACCAAAAAAACTGAGGCCAGTACTCTGATTCTCAGCACCCAACGTGAATCAGGAATGACAAAACAGCAGCTTTTAAAGCTCGAATGATGCTGCTTCTCACGGAGTCTTGATTCGTTCAAGAGAGATGCTGCTTAGTTTGCTTCTATTCGCTTTCTTCCGTGAGTAGATGGAACAGTGGGACAATCTGATAGTATTGCTTCTAGCACTCGCGCTCTCCTCCTGTCCTCCCGGTCTCGAACCCGTGCGGGACGGAGACTGCATGGGAGTCTACCAGACTGTGGACAATGCTCGCATTGCCGATGTGCTCAACATCACTCTAACTGCTTGCGAATCAATCCAAGCTCAGCCTGTGAGCATTCGCAACCAAGAGGTTAAGAGGCCCTGATTTCTTTACATTCGACTAACCGCTCGAATAATCCAGGAGCAGATTTACTGGATCGAGCAATCATATTTGGATCGTGATCATCCCATTGTGCTCGGTAAGTAGGAATCACAGCTTTTCTAGAAAGTATATTTCAGGAATTGTGTGCAACATCGCCTCCAAGAGATGGGAATGGGCTGATGGTTCGACTGTAGAGTACAGAGCACAGCTCGTCTGGCCAGGTCTGCCGAATAATTAATAATTCATCTTTATTTGCGTTGCGTTCCGACAACAAGCCAATTAGCGCATTATTAGATGCTGTTATTTACTTTTTTTCTTCTCAGAAATCGATGAAGATTGCGAAGTGGGAATTTTCTGGATAATGGCGACGTATCCGCTGGGATACTGGATTCCGTGTGAATTCGATTTTGTCTCTCCAATTTTGTAATTTGTTTCAAACAAATGCGAGTTTTAGCTCAAAACGGCGTAGAGTATCCCGAAGCTCACTCGAATATCGCTATTGGCTGTACGAAACAGCTGCCACCACTGCCCACTCCACCTGAACAGGCTTGCGATTATGGTTTCTACCTTGATGAGGACAATAAAGTGTGCTATCAGGTTGTCTATAACTTCTTATCAAAAGAACAATGATGCGGTTTAGGTCGAAATGTCCTCCGTGAGCTGGATTGAAGCTCAGAGTGCTTGTACGAACTTCGGTGGGCAACTAGCATCGATTCACAACTCACAGGTTGGCCGATCTCGAGGCGCATAGTGACGTAGAAGATTATAGGAGAACTCACTCATTCGTCGCCTTGCCGTCTCCGCTGAGGTTGTGAGCGGAATCTTCCTAGGCGCCGGACTCACTGGCAAGACTGAAGCGGATTTCGGCTGGCTGGACGGTTCTGCGTGGGACTACGATAACTTCATGGATGGTGAGAACTGTTTTCTTCCTATATCGAATCTCTCTCTTCGAAAACGATTCGAAATACATGTTAGGTCTTCACTACTTCGAACCAATTATTCGAAAAGATTCTCCCAATCAAATATTCAGGCTATCCACTCCCTGGTGTTGGGGAATGCCTAATCATGGACACTTCAACGATTGCTGGGCAGTGGAGAAACGTGGATTGCTCGGATAAATACGCCGCTGCCTGCTTGCGTCACGGTATAATCCGTATTCTCCAATAAAAGGCTGAAAAATTGTAAATAACCGCAGTTGGTCTCCCGCCGACTTGCCCTGAAGGACCGTTCAAGGATGCGGGAGAGGTTAGACAATTGAGTTCGATATACGAGTAGCTGACTCTTCATTTCCCATGCTCTCTCACCGGTCAAAGAGGTGTGAGCATTTGTGAAATGAAAAGACGGCGACCGGTTTATCGAACTCTATTTGACAGTTCAATGCACAGATAACGAAACAATGTTGTAGTTCTCCTCGCCTGGCTATCCCTACAGTTCTTCAACTCCTTGCGACTTCCTTCTCACGGTCGAGGAGGGAAAGAGAGTTGAGATCACGGTGAGAACTGACAACTTGAAATCGAAATACGGGTTGTTTTGCCACATCGCTTCTACAAACAGTTATTGCAAAATGAAGAGCCAAGGTCTAGTATGAACGGACTGGTATACCATACATCACTCTCTAGGTGAATCTCGAAGCGAACCTCTGCTGTGACCACCTCGTTCTGTACGACGTCGATGAAAATTGAGGCGAAAGTGAGCTCGAGAAGTGAGTCTTCTTATCTCAAATCTGAGATTGCGAGAGAAGCTACTTTGATAATCAATAGCAATGATATTCAGGCTCTCGGGGGCGCTCTACAATGCCACGTACACCAGTTGGTCCAGTTCCATGAGAGTGAGCTGGCAGCCGAATGGAGGAGTGGGCGTGATGGGCATGACGGTAAGGTGTCGATAAATCGTAAGTGACATCCCTTTCAACGAATTCTTTCAGGCATCGTTCCGCACTGTTTGAAAGCAGCAGAGTCCAAAAAAGTTTTTATGTGTTGTGCCATGCATGAAACCGATAAATATTATACATGCACAACATGATTTATGGACGATTGACAATGCGCTCTTTTTCTTTCTGTGCAAAGCAAGAAATTCTCTCCAGTCACCCACACTCCCACTATCCGATAAGCAGGAGACCAAGCCACGTGGAGAGAGCTCTTTCTGGTTCTTTCGCTTATCAGGTCTATTTGTGATTGCTACATGCGCTTTTCACGTTTCTGTTAGTCATCGTTCAATAAATGGCTCGCACTGATCTAGAATCGCGTTGAACTGTTCGAAATATGCTTGAATCATTCTGTATTCCAATTCACCCATTTCAGAATGGGATCGGTTGTGATTTTCGCTTTATTTGTCAATTTCTGTGGTTAGTTTATCCTTTTCATATATCCAACTGTTCCGAAATTACAGCGGCTTCGGTAGATTTCAGTCATTCAACGTTGTACGATTTTCAAGACTTTGTCGGAGAAAAGGAGGTTGGTTCATCATCTAACATTGGAAGCATAAATGATTGTAGGTTTCTCTTAGAAACTGTGACAATGGTTGCATCATCTTTGCTTCAACCATGCTTGACGATACTATGGTAAGCAAAATAAAAAAAATAATACCGCAAAAAGATTGTTATAATAATTTTAATTTAAAAAAAATACAAAAATTGTAATAATAATAATACCTTACAGCAAGGCGATCCTTACGCCAATTTGATCATTCATGAAAGTAAAGCAAATAGGAACTACAGGTAAGCGTTGAAATACTTTATCAACTGAAGCATCAATTTCAGCGTTTCTGACCTCTCACGTAACTATGATGATCATTCGCGGAAGGTCCCGCTGACTTTCGATGTTAGACTGTTCATTTTTCGCTTTTGCAAAATCGCGCTATTCAGGTTCCTTCCGTAGTTTCAGTTCTCAATCTGAACCCACCAGCCACGAACGCGTGGCCAATCGTTCTCTACGTTATTGAAAAGACTTTCGGTTAGTGTTTAATAATGATGTTCAAAATCATTTGCTCAGCCGAGGATTTCTCGTACGATGTTTACGACGCCTTGCATATGCGCGGAGTGATAATCGATCCGAATTCGGTAACGACCGTGATGAGTGCGGCTCCCTTCAGTTTAATAGGACAAAAGAGTGGAATGGTGAGCCCGAGAATTTCTGATTTTTTCCGAATTTTTAACTGAAAATACAAGCAACTTCTATTGCAGAAGAACGGCTTGATGGCTCGACTGAATGGTTTTGAGAATGCTTTTGATACGAATATCGATGGTTGCCCCCAGGCATACAACATGGTGTAAGTTGCCAAAAAAACAATAACTACAACAAACAGTTTCAAATATCGGAAATTTTTGCAGAGCTCAGGATACATTTCCCGGTTTCAAGCTTCACATTGCCGGGCCGATAATATCACTGCTCTTCCAAATTCGAAACTCTGTTCAAATAGATGCGAGCACTCAGTTCAACGATGAATCGGGAGGTATGATTCGAAATTTTATTCCAGGATATTAAATTTTTCAAATCAGTGCCAATCTTCGATCTCGGCATGGACGGTTTCATCACGTCTGGTGGCTACAATGGCTGCAAGAAGTCAAGTAAGATTGATGTTGTTCAATCCCTTTTGAAGATGTTTTATTTTGTTCCCAGACGGAATTCAATCGTTTCGATCTGGCTTGTTGCCCAGTGGAGCTTCTTAACTACTCGAAAGCACGGAGTGAGTTGAATTCGGAAATTAGGAATCGTATCCAAACAAACAATCGATAATTTGAAAATTCCAGGTCTCAGCGTGTCTCGATCTACGTTGAGCCTAATCTGGACGCTACGCATAGTGTTACCGTCAACGACATCACCAACGGACAACCGAAGACGTTAGTTCGCCTCTTTTTCAGGATCTATTTCAGGATCAGCGGAAAAGACGCGGTCTCCTACGTGATCGACAACACAAAGGTTCTTTTTTTCAAAATGGTCTTCGAATCTTAAAAATTACCTTTTTCCGGACATCGAGATCGCGTTCAACAGCATGGGCGGTGATCAAGGATTTCTACTGAGATACGCATCGGTTGCTGTGTCGAAAACGACTACCGCTGGACCACCAGCAGCGAGTTGTGAGTGCACCAACTATTGGAAATTTTAAACTGAAATTATTGGAATCAAGAACATTTGAGGCCCCAACAAGCAGTTGAGCAACGCGCCATGTCCTTGAAATATTATGACCATTCGGCAATCCGAGAATACTTGCAGCTTCGACAACAACTACTGCGCAGACTGCAACGACGAGCGGAAGTTACGGCGCTTCGTCAGTTCATCTTCTATTGGCTGTAACTGCGCTTGCTGTAACATTGCTTTGATTTGATAGTTTGTTATCGCACAAATTTGTAATTTGCCAGTCTCCGGAAACGAAGAAAACTCATTCTAGTTTGCTTGTTGATGTCTTGGATTAGGTAATTACGTGAGACGTGCTTTAATCCCGATTGTTGTGTTGCTGCTATGCGGCGTTGATTTATGCCGACTTTGTTCATATTCCCATGGAGAAATTGTCGCTTTAACCACATCTAAAACTCACTCTAGTTTGCTCGTTGGTCAGCAGTGATGTCTTGGGTTCCTAGGTCCAGATAAAAAGTTTCCGATGCCCACGTTCTTATCACTTTCTGATCCGTGATACGTCCTCTCCTTTCTCAGCTCCGCATGCACGTGACCGAAACTTCATTATTCTTATTTGTTTTCTGACTAGTCATTATCCCCCCTTGTGATTCTCTCCTCTTCGGGAGATCAACGCATCAAAAGTGAGTGATGCCACACCATCGATACGGTTTCACTACATTGTAGCCAGTGATCGGGTGAGATCGTAGAGTTCACTGTTAGGCTCCAACACTCGCTTACTCATGCTCAAAATCATAAAATGAGCATACCTTGAAGTGATGATAAAGGAGACATTTTACACTGTTTGCACGTTCAGTCCCATTCAGTCTCATTCAGTTGCAGCATGCAGTTGGCAGTACTTATCTCTTTCGTGATCACTATCTGTGGTAAGCTTTTCTTTTGTTGAGGAATCAGTGATCTTATTAAGCTGCATCGGTCGATTTCACCTACTCCACGATTTATGACATCAATGACTTTGCCCGACAGACCGAGGTTATTGCACTTCACTAATAAAAAATTCGTATTCGTTTTTGAAATGGAGAAACATCAGGTTGTTCTCACAAAATGCGCCAATGGATGCTCCATCTACGCTTCAACAATGAACGATTTCGCGGTAGGACTATTGACTGAATCATCTTTTCATCTGAATAGTGTTCGAAATGCGGGTAATCGTATTCCCCACACTTTCTGGTTACTCTAACCGGTGAGAGAGTGTGTGAAATGAAGAGACGGCGACCCGTAACGAGAACTCTGCGCCTCAACTGATAACTCAATTAGGGCACGGCATCGAACTTGGACCCCTATGCCAAGAAGTTGATTATTCACGACAATACTCAAAATTTGGACCAATTCAGGTTTGCGTTTTTCATCGATAAATGCTATGTCCTTAATTCAGCATTACTGACCTGTCCCAGATGAACGAAGGTAATTTCCAGAAAACACCTCTATCGTTCAAGGTACCTCTTTTGCTAGCATTATCTTGACAATTTTGACCGCCAATAGGTCGGTTTTTGTCTGCCTGTCTTCTTCCACCAATGACATAAATATTTGCAGGGTAGTATCTCAGTTCTGAACAGGAACGCTGCCGGAAACTCATATTTTCCCATCGTTTTGTATGTACTGGAAGACAACCATGGTCAGTGCTTCAGTATCTTTGGATATCAAGAAATGATCTGTTTCAGGATTCAATTACCGAATGTTTGATGCAATGAATATGCAAGGATTGTCAGTGAATGGAGGAATCACTACAGTTATGAGCGCCAAGCCTTTCACACTGACAGCACGCAAAAATGACCAGGTTGTGAAGATTTGATACTTCTCAAGTTCACCGGAAGAGTATCTAACTGCGATAGGCAATGACGTTTTAGGGCCAAGTGAAATTCAATCATTCTTCTGGTGAACTAGCGAAGGGCCTGAATTTTAATTTTATTGTGTCAAAAAAAGATCTATTTCAGCCCAACAGCGTGATTGCTCGCCTTGTGGGCCCCGATAACGTTCTGAACGACAATGTCGACGACTGCGTTCTGGCTTATGAGATGGCGTTAGTTTTTGAAGATTTTGAAGATCATTTTTGAGAATGATAAGAAATAAAAAGCTTTTACAGCCCTCAGAACTCATTCTCGGGCTTCAATCTCAACATCGCCGGTCCAATTATCTCTGTCTCGTTTTCGGGCGCTGTTCTGGATGCTTCAGTGCGATTTAGTGAGCCGTTTAACACAGTGAATAATCACTGAATATGTGCAAATTTTTTTGAATTTTGATAAAGTATAAGCGCGCATGATTACATTTGTAGGTAACGTACTCGACCTGAACACTGAAGGTTTCGTCACCTCCGTCGGTTACAATGGCTGCAAGAAACCGCAATCAGGCATTCATGAATTGATGTATGATTTAAGAAATGATATTTTTAAGGAGGAGTTCAGGCTTTCCGTACATCGGTTCTTCCAAACACCGATATTTACTCGTTCAAATCGTTCAATACAGAGTCAGATAAAATTGTTTGCATGCATAATAGCATCAATTCAGCCTGTACAACGTTGATATCGATGTTTTCCCGAATCTCAGCGACAATCACGCCATTACAGTGCAGGATGTCAAGAATATCAACAACAACTATAAGTATGTGTCACCAATGCTAGAGTATTTTTCATCAAACGTAGCTGTTTCGTAAACATCCCTAAGCCAGCACTTGAAATACCAAGATCAAAGATCCGAATATAACTACATAGTGCTCTGTTCTCACAGCTTTTCGCTGTTTGTTTGATGTTTTGAGTTGAATAAAAATGAAATTCAGAGTCGCTGGATACGTAGAGCGTAAACTTCAATTCCCTGGCACAAATGTATGTTGGCAATTTAAAATTAAAATAATTTAAATTCAAAATATTTAAGTTTGTCGAAATCGTTTTCGACAAACTCACTGGCGACCAGGGATTTCTTGCGAGATACTCTGCAGTGACAATTACTGGTTAGTCATGCATTCAAATTTACAATTCCATGCTATTTTAAAAGATCGCAAACATGTTTCATCACAATAAAAACACAATTCCAGTGTCAACGCCGACGGTACAATCCGAGACTAAGACCGGGAAGACCACATCCACAACCACGCCATCGATAACGACGAGTGGAACTTCAGTTGAAAGTAATGCTGTGGTTTTCATATCCCTCTATCTCAAATATTTCCAGGTCTACTTCTGCCGGTTGTCGTGTCTTTCCTTGCTGCAAGAATTTTTTGAACCGTTCCGAGAGAAGACGTGAACATAAAATATCCATACAACACTTCAATGCAATGTGTATTTTGATCAGCATCTTTGAAATTGACCACATTCGAGAATGTTTCACGTTTTCTTCATTCGACCTCGGAGCGACCATTCTGTTATCTCATTGAATCACATCTTCTATCGGTGCTTTCGTTCTGAAATATTTCTTGTCTGTCAGGGATAGATGAGAGAGTACAGATTGTGTGGAGACCCTCATGCACTGACTCACTCGCGTTATCACCAGTGTGAGCAGCGCAACACGCTTTCATATTTTCTCGTGTCCTCTTCGCCTTGCTTGGTCTCTTTAATTTCGCGGAAACGTTTAACTCTCTGTTAAATTCACTGTTATGACTATCAATTGTTGCGTTCAACGCTTTTCCAGCTACAGATGAACTATTCGACTCTATCGATCATCGCGTCGTTGATCACTGTTTGTAGTCAGTTCCTTTACAATTCTTCAAACTCAACTTTCAACTTCGTCATTCAGCTGCCTCGGTAGACTTTACGCACTCCACATTGTATGATATCAATGATTTCGTCGGGCAGGATGAGGTCATAGCGATACCTTTTCATATTTTCGTTATTGAACTGATTGCAGCTGTCCCTTAGAAGCTGTGACAATGGTTGCATCATCTATGCTTCAACGATGGGCAACGGTTTTGTTGTATGATTGGTTACCCATTTCGAATCAAATGTTCTTTCTTTCAGGATTCCCCGACCGACTATGACCCCTATGCAGAGCAGTTGCTTATCCAAGACGATAAGCTGAATCAGTTTGGCAGGTCAGAATTCGACTTACGAGGTGTCGTTCAAAATCGTTTCGCAGTATTACTGATCTCTCACGGAAATTTGACGAAAAGTCTGTGGTGAAGACTCCACTGATATTCACGGTACCTTTTCGATTTTCGAATCTTTCGTAATCGAACTTGTGTTTTCAGGGCCCGGTCAACGTTTCTGTAGTGAATCTAAATACGCCCGATAACACCTCATGGCCGATCGTTTTGTATGTCATTGAAGCAGCTGAGGGTTAGCGTTACCTTGAGAAATATACAAATATGTTTCATTCAGCGAAGAAATTCTCATACAACGTTTATGACGTCATAAACGATGTTAACACGTTTCTGAAAGTTTCTATAAATCCGAACGTCGTAACAACTGTGATGAGCGCTGAACCATTCAATCTTGTTGCGAAGAAATTGGGAGCGGTGAGTCAAATATGTCGGCATCATAATTGATCATTGAGTCAAAAGCATCTAGGTCATTGGCAAAAATATGTTTACGCCCGTACCATTGACCAAATGGGGTACAAGAATAAATAGTACTAGCTCCATTATGTACGTATTTTGCAGCCGAACGGCCTCGTAGCTCGTCTGACCGGTTTCGAGAATGTGCGCAGTGACAACGGCGATGGGTGTCCATATGCATTCAATATGAAGTGAGCCCTTCCAATCTTGCTCATTATCAAATATGATGTCGCAGGACTCAAGACATCTTTCCCGGATTCAATCTCAACATTAATGGTCCCATAATTTCGCTTTTGTTCAATGAGCGACGAGCCGTGGAGATCAGCGCAAGCTTCCAATTCAGTGAGGAACTTTTAATATAATTTTTACAAAGAAATTAAAATATTCATTTTTAAGTTAAAATCCTTCTAACACAATCGATGTTGATCCTAACTTGGATGATACACACAGTGTGCTAATTAGCGATATCGAAAATAATCGGCAAGAAAGGCGAGTTTGCTGTTCTTTTCACATCAAGTAAGGTACGCTTTCAGAATCACCGGCAACAAACACGTGACGGAAGTTTTCGAGGAGACTGATGTACAAAATAGTCTAAAACGAATCAAAATTATCGTTTTTGCAGTCGCTCCAAATTGTCTGGCAGAGCCTAAGTGGTGATCAGGGTTTCCTGATGAGATACACGGCTGAGGATGCAGAGAGGACTACGAAGGCTGCGGAAACAAGTACTGGTAAGATGACGTTCAAAGTTATCCTTAACTCAACATAAAAAAACACACAGCTTTGCAGTTCCTTCCCACTCGTCAACTAAAGAACCAACAAGTGAGTTCAACACTGTGAAGTGTGAGAAAATTTTGGAAGCTTGAGATTTAACTGATCCGTGTATGGTTTCGAAAGCATAATAATTTGTTCAACAGCGTCTGTCGCATCGTCGTCTTCATCGACAACCACGACGACCTCGCCGACTTCTGAATCCTCGAAGACGTCAATCTTTTCGACGTCAGCATCTTCAACGACCTCCATGTCCTCAACAGCGACGTCGCCTACGCAATCGCCTACGACGAGTAGGAGTGCTGAGTGTGAGTCTTATTTATTCTGAATTGACGAAAAAGGTCTCTTGCTGGTGAGAGAATGAGAATGAATGAACAGAATGAAGACACGCATATCCCTATTTTCAAGTCTAGTCGCCATTTGAGAATCATGAAACCGTTTTTTCAGGTTCATTGATTTGTGCGATCGCTGTGGTTGCTGCGAGGCGATTATTTTGAGATCTTCTGCCAAAGAAATGGAGTGAATTTGATCATATAAACAATTTTTTTTCAAATGTTGATTGTGGTGGATAGAAAGGTTTCGAATTGTGGGAATAGAGAAAAATGCGCGATAAATGTCTTCATCATACAGTTATACAGTTTCGAACGTCACGTAAACGCGTTTGAAGAATCGGATACAGTTGGATGTGAGAGTTGCTTCCCAGTTCTGATACTTGATCTTAAATCCTTTTCCTTCTTGAAATGCTTCGTAACCCTCAAGTCAAATTGAAAAAACAACTCTTCCAGGAATACTTAAAACTAGAGTTCGACATACGGGTAATCGTCTCTTCATTTCACACACTCTCTCACCGGTCAGAGAGACGAGAGAGTGTGCGAAATGAAGAGACGATTACCCGAATTTCGATCTCTACTTAAAACCTCTCTTCCAGCCAGCACTGATTTGACATTGGATAATTCCACAGGACTCCTCGTGCTTATAGAAAAGTAGCCCACCTTCTTCAGCTCGAATCGTTTCTGTAATTGATATATTCACTTTCATGAGAATATTTTCCTTATTTCACTTACAAGGACCATGTCAATGAGATGTTTTGTTTCAACAATGAAACATTCCATTTCGGTCTTTTCAAACTTTGGAATGAGATCGAAGCACGATGATTGAAACTCAAGTAGTGGATCCTGGAAAAAGAATGATCTCGACTAAAGAAGTTCATTCACTATCAGTTTAAATATTACAAAAAAATCAACTTGTTGCGTAGCTCAACATAAAAGACAAGGTCATATGACGTACAACTGAGAAATCTTCGGAATAGTCTACGGTCAGTTCACGGCACGGTCCGTGTTGAAGAAGTTTCTCCAGAAATCCTCTGTTCATTGCTCCAAAGCGGAAAAACTCGTAGGCTAGACTTCAATTTGCTGTTTGCTTCGTGCAAATCCAATCCAAAACTCTGAAATGCGATCATAATCGAAATACTTTTTTTTTTAAATTTCAGATAATTGAACTATATTCTCACGTCTTTCGATGGTTTGTTGTTAATTCATAGCCAAAATCCACATCCAGCATCTCGAAGTCTTCTGCCGCATCGAAACTAAAGGCGTCCTCGCAATGTGTTATGAATCGAAGATCAATTTGAATCTAAACGAAAAGTTTATATGTTGCACGGGAACACGGGAATAGGAGAGCTTACGTCTACGGTATAGATTCGTTTTATCTTAAAACGATCAGTTAGGAATCGAATAGCGCCGTAAACTGAACATGGCATCGGCCGAAGCTCGGCGCCATCCGGTAATTCGCAATGCATTTGCTGAAAATACGTTTCAAATGAGGAAAATACGTTTCAAATGAGGCATTACTTTCAGCAAATAAACCATGAACTCTTCTGGCCGATCATCATCATCGGAGTACGTCAGAAACACGTCTCTTCCTTTCTTCTCTCTTCGATTTTTCGAACACATAAAGTAGTTTTTACGACGTGTTACTTCCAAGTATACGCAAATGTCGGCAGTTACTGTCTACAATGTCAACAATGTTAGCAATTGTAGACGGGGAGCCATCCGATACCCCCTCACCCCATATTTCATGTAAATAATTAGTATAATTAAGCTAAATGCGTCAAATAATTAAATAATTAAATATTTTCGTTTAAAGTCAGTTGTCGATTCATCAAGTTTGTTTGCTAGAGGCTCCCGTATGGAAAACCCTTATCTCGTCCGTCTCTAGCTACCGTAATCCTGTGATGACGACGCGAATTTCTTGTATTTTCGTCAGAGTCTTCCCTCGTGTTTCTAGTATTGCTGTGTGTTGCTAGAGTTTTTGCTGTGTGATAGGATTTAGTTTTGCTGTGTGGTTTTAGTAGGCCGCTGTGTGTTCGGTCCCTCGCTTTAGTTTTGTTGCTTCACCTTTGTGTTGCTGCGCTCTAGCAGTATTTTGTGATTTAGTTGATAAACTCTTATCTTTAAATCACAGGCAACAGGTTTTCTTGGTGACTGTCTTGGTGACATTGTCTAGGTGACGTCTTGGTGACACTTTCTTGGTGATTGTCTAGGTGACACTGTCTTGGTGACTAAAAGGTTCTTGGTGAACTTCGGTGTGGTTCCCCTTGACAAGTTCCGTATTTCGTGGCGCTCTAGTCTCGAGTGAGCTCGTCTTGGGTAGCCGCATCATTTGTTAAAGGAGGCGCTCAATC
>LS517587.1:195329-211748 GCA_900490845.1 Pristionchus japonicus | reverse complement strand
ACGCCAATCATATTGATTATTCGCAGAGGCGCGTAAAATGTGTTTTGAGTGTTGTTTCGCGAAAGTACCACTGAGAAAAAGTTCGAAAATGACATAAAATCTTGATTTTTTCTCTTCGACGATTCAAACGACGAACTTGTGGAATCTTAATTTCCCCGAAAAAGTGCTCACAAGGGTACCTTTTTGCGAGGAATTTTTTTAAAATGGTTTCGAAGAAACCCCGCATCTCGTTTTTTTATCCCGTTCCCTTTTAAGGTCAAAATCACGAATAACCGTGCTTTCCCGCCAAAAGTCTTTTTGCAAATTTGTGTGAAATTTCTTGTTTCAACCCAATTTAGTCGTTTTACCACTCAACTGGATGTTTTGATCATTCATTTCAAAGTTTGGATGTACCCCCAGTCAGCCGGGAAGGCGGCCGTAAATTAGGTTCAAGCGATACGGCGGTCCCATGTCGATTTTTGAACTCTACATCCTAAGATACACCTCTGGGATTTTTGCCAGATTTATCTGAGTTTTACTGTACGGGTCGAGGTAAGTCTTCTCAGATAGGGTCTCATATATCTGTCTCCATAGTAGTGGAACAATCACTCACACTGGATTTGAATTTCATGCTCATTTTAAGCTTCTTATTCAAAAGACCGACTTCAATAGAACCATTTCTTGCCTGAAGAGCAGTCATTAACATAAATTGTACAATAAAAGAAAATAGCGTATGATCTGCACTCCGAGTTCCATAACGTACTTGACAAATTTCCAGGGTTATAGCAGGAACTTTCACGATTTTCGGACGATTTTTGGTAGCAAGCACACCTATTCGTTGACTGACACACGACAGGACATCCAAGACATCACTACAATTACATTCGAATAGTATTGAGCCAAAAATCTAGGGGCTCACTGGTTCAGATACTCGAATACAGAGTCAATGCAGTCATCAGGCAAGCTAGAGAGGGTATCCTGGAACATTTGGTAAGTCATCAAGTCCCACCTTCTCCTCAAAGGCCAATTGAGCCGCCCACCTACATTCTTACGACCTTTTTCTGGAAAAATAACGCCAACCTCATCACCAATCAACGGCTGCAGCTTGAAGCTTCTCTCGTTGCGTAGAAGATCACAACACGCGCCGATAGGCAAATCCATGGGTTACAACTAGACTGATAGAGACTAGGGAGTGAGAAAACGAATTATTGAGACGCGTGACGCGCAGAACCGACGCTTGCACGCAAACGCGTACGCGTCGCGACTATTGATTGCGATTCGAAAATGAATTTGACGCGAAAGCTGATATTAAGAACTGAAAGTGCGTAGACGTCCTCTATTTCAGCAAAACAAAGTTTTCAAAAATATATTTGTTATTACTCTTCATTTATCTCTCACTATAAATGCAAATTGTTTCGAACAGAGCGTGACAAAAATGTAGTTGTGTTAAAATATTTATTTATAAAAAATATTTAATTTTATAAGCGTGGTTTGTCGAAAAATATCCGAAGTCAAATGTTATTTTCAAAGCAAACATTTTCTGAATTCGACTTTAGTTTGATTGCGTCCGTACACACGTAATATGTCAATTTCCGCAGTCCATTCCAGATCAGCGGGTTTGACTGTGAGCTGGCGTCCATTACTTGTAATGAGGATGTTCTGCAAATTTAATTTAACAAATATAATTGCATATCTATCGAACCTGTTTGACTTCAACAGAGCTTTGAAGAAGGCTCTGGTTGATCCGCTCTGTCGTGTTTAGGTACATAGTTCCTTCTGCCTTCAGCTCGATGCGTTTCTTTGAAATTTGTAAAGTATTTGGTGCTGATAGTCAACGTGAACTCACAAGCACGATTTCCATCAGTCGAGCAGCCTCGATTACTATGCATTGCATGAGAAGATTTCGGAACTTGGGCACTCTTTCGTAACCGTTTTCAGAGAGAGGCTCTAGCTTTCTCTGCAACTCCACAAAATAATACTTGCTTGCTGGTTTTGGTACCTGTTCGTGCCATATGGAAAAACTCGTGCAATGTTCCTCACGAATCAGTTCTTCAAGAAATAGTTTAACCATCGCTTCAGAATGAAAAGCAACATAGTTTAGATTGTAATTGTCCGATCTCATTGAAGCCACCCATTTCGCAAATCTGATAAATGTAGCGATTTGTAGAGTTATACCAATGATAGATTATCAATTGCTGGCAAGAACATATACAAATTTCAAATCTAACGTTACAGCTTACAGATCAAGTTCACTCTGGCTACTAAATCCTTCAACATCTACGTTTATAATCCACATGGAATCAGGACTTTTTGTATTAAATGCCTCGAAGCAATGCTCAATGAATTGACGGTCAATGAGAACCTAAAAATGACTTTTCTCTCAAATAAAAATGAAAGAACACTCACGTTTCTAATTCGAACAGACGAAGGTTCGTAACGATCCGTCAAAAATCGAATTCTTTCGAAAATGCAGCACGGTAAGCTTTGTGGCATAACATTGCTCAAGTGAATACCCTTTAAAAATAATTTCGTATCTCTACCTAATCATGTTAAACCTACCGATAGAATCTCATAAGGCAGCGGCTCAGATTTAGCGAAAGTTTTCATCAAAACGTGTTGAAAATTTTGTTTGGAAATTTGCAAACGCATGAAGAGATTCTTGACTCTATCTTCCTTCAGGCAAACGCCAAAATCGCCATCATTCATCTATAAAACTGTTATTTTTGAAATGTTCAAAGACCAAAAAAACAACATACTTGAACAATATCCAGCGAATACGCTTTATATTTCATGATTCTAGGCCGATTTAGTATCGCGAACATTTCCATTTTTTGACTAACACTTGACAGATTATCCAGATCATCACTGAACAATTTATTGCTTCAAAAAGTTAAAAAAAATACTTACTGATTTAGGTATTCGAAAACGGAGTTGAGACAATCGTCAGGCAGGTTTGACAGAAAATCCTGAATTTGGAAAATTTATTTCGAAGTAACAACAACTTGTGTTCCACCTGATCGCTGATTGTAAGCTGTTGGCATAATACTCGGTCATTTCGTAGTAGATTGCAACACTGATTAGGCAACGATTCCATGGGCACAGGCGAATAACGAGGAAATTGAAAAAACTAACGAATCAGTGTTTGAACAAAGAAGCAATTTCGATAAATGATGCACTTCAAAAAATTGACAAAATGGACGAAAAGGTGAAGTCAGTTTAGTTGCTACTCCATTCATATCAAACTTTCTAGACAGAGGAATACATCAACAAACTTGGAAACTTACGTAAACATATCATCAGGTCTCATGAGCGCATAATTGATATGATCAGCCTCGAGTCTAATGGGGACACACTCCAAATCGAATCTTCCCTTCTCTACTTCGCAGGAGCGAAATTGTTCAAGTTTGTTGATGTATTCCTCTGTCTAGAAAGTTTGATATGAATGGAGTAGCAACTAAACTGACTTCACCTTTTCGTCCATTTTGTCAATTTTTTGAAGTGCATCATTTATCGAAATTGCTTCTTTGTTCAAACGGTGAGGGAATTCAGTATGCAAATACTTTTTCCTGAAACAATTTACTTTAATGATTCCATTGTGATCTGACGCACATTGTTTCCTCATTCAATACTTTTGAGCACCGTTCGTTCCAGTGCTCATTCACGAACTCTCCTTCCGACAATTTCGAGAAAGCCTAGGCAAAGTGAAATTATGATCAGAGAAATCTAAACAAGGTCAAATTGTCTATTATGCAAACAAGGAATGTGTAAAATGGAGAGCATGTAGGCCGTATGATAAGAGATCCCACCTCGATAACTGCACTGTGCAACGAGTGAATGAGTTTGGCTGCCTCTGATTGCTTCGAATAGTGATTGATCGAGTGAAATTTACGCAATTTCACCTTCTTCAAATGAACGGTTGGATTGGAGATACTGTAAAAATGTACCTTTTTAACACATCGAGTTTTTTTTTAAATATTACCTTGGATCAGCTGATTTTATGTCGAAATATCCCAGTACATCTTTCGCTTCAGATGCACACTCAGACATAATTAGGTGCTTTTCAGTGCAGTTTTTCCACCTTTCAAGGCCATTCATCATCTTGGTTACCTGAATTTCAGTATAAATGTGAACAGTTGACGATACTACCGAGTTATCAAGCTCGACTATGTCGTTCATCTTATGGCTGATTTTGTTCACAAAAACGGACAAATTTTCTCCAAGAGAAATTTCGATTCGCTCTTTGAATATACTGATCGTGCGATTTCTCCTAAAATGGAAGAGTGAATCGAAATCGGTGCTCAAATCGAACTTGTAGAAAATGTAGTCCAAACATTTTGTAAATTGCGGATTCTCTTGTTCTGGTGAAAAGGTCTGAAACGAAAGAATGTTCTTGAAAGTGCTCCAACTGCCTCACTTTGCTTGCTTCCGCTGCTATTTTCTTCAGCGACTGGATCGCATTAGCTCTATATTTGCACGATTCAAGGTGCTGATAATGACTTTCGATGCAGGTTTCGCTCCAGAATGTTCGGTCTTCCGCAGATCTAAAGGAATCATTAGATGTTTTGATTCTGATTGAATGCTTGCAACATCACGCTTGAAACTCACGCATGACGTAAACATACTGATGATAGAAACTGAAAATGTAGAATAGAAAGAACTAGCAGCACACACTTACTATGAAGAGGAGTGTGAGATATCCCATAACGAATGGTACACTCTACGAGTATTCCCTGCTTTTTGTACTCGCACTCGAAAGTAGTTTGTTGAATAGGTTTACCGAACCATTTCGCATTTATTCGATTCTATCTAACTTCCAATGTATTTATTCCAAGAAACAGTGTCATGTTTATTGAATTTTCAAACGCGGAAACAAACAAATTTCAGCAATACAATTGCGCTATTGAAATTTTAGGTAACAGAATAACAGAAGTGGGTAACAAAAATCACATACATGTGGGAATGGAATGTGAAACCCATCCTATTAAGAAATGCGCTATAAAAGATGCTGTGTGCGATTGTAGTTCAGTTACTAGTTCACAACTCGGAATGAGCTTGTTCGCTTATCTTCTCCTCTGTGTAAGATATCTATTTTTCAATTGTGATTTCGATTTTATTATTAAACATCCTTTTATGTTATCATTTACAAATTACAGATCCTGACATCAGTTTATATTATCCATTCGTGAGTTTTCGTCAACCCCCCCCCCATTCTGATGATAAAATAGGCTCTCTTATAGGAGTTGCAAATCCGGGGAAAGTGTCGGTTATAGGCTCACACATTTCAGCGCCGCTGAAGACCGCACCAGCTGGCGGCATGTTTGCGACGGCATAAATTTGACGCATGCCGCGTGCGATTATCGATATGACGTCTTCATTTTGCTGAAGCTGATTGCGAATCAGGCGAACGAAGTAGGCACATGGGAAGCTTGTATTTTGAGCTTTGAGGAAGTGAAATGAAAATATTAGCTTCTCAATATAACTACACAGTAGACCAAAGGCAAAGACTGTTGACCTCATCCGAACTAGTTGTGCTTTTATAACAAGTTTGTTTCCTATCTCGTTGTTTGTTTGTTTTCAGACTATCGCGCCCAAGCAAGAAGACCCAATATTGTTTAACAAATGCTCGGAATATGTTCACTACAAGTTCAAACGAAAGGGTTTCACATGCGAGTGTCATTCACTTCAGGAGAAACCGAACCAATGAGATGTTCAAGGAAAGAGTTGAGAGTGCGATTGGCGCAAATCTGCTTGATTTTGTCGACCGGATCGCTAACCTCTTTCATGAAATGGATGCCTATGATAATGCGGTATTTCTTACCGGAATCTTACGAAAAATAGTAATGTAGGCACAACAAAATTATGTCGCACAATGACGACATAACAAATACTTTATTTCAGGTAAATCCATTGATACAGAATTTGAAAGATTGGAGGAGCTGCATTATCGGCAAAGGCAATGAAGTTGAATGTGATTCTGCATTTTATCTGCGCTACAACGACGAAATCGATAATTCGAGGTTTGGACGGATGCAGAAACCAAACCGTAGCAGAAACAGCTTTCCAATTCAGTCTTAATTTTCTAAAATTGGTCGTTTTGTCTGTTCTCATTTTCAGACTGACCAACACGAGTGTCCACCTCATTAACGTGCAGGCTCGCCTGGCTCATCTAAGGGTGCGCAATCAGATTACATCCGATGCAGCTAAGCTAATCAACTCCTTCCACAAAGCTGTAGCCGAGGTTCGCTCTTCAGTGTTGTGCGAGATACGTTGATTCCTTTCTCCATTCTGCACACGTTGTCGTCTGCTTGACAGGTGAAATAGTGTGTAACATAAAAAGACGAAGACCTTATTTTGAGCTCTATTCTCTACTACTATTCTCTTTACGTTGAATACAAAGCAGGCCCATTCCAAACTGTCGGAAGGAGTATATGAGCGACTATCTGAGATTTTGAACAAATGTCTTCACATGCTTGGCACTAGGCCAAAAGGGCTATCCGAGGGATCCGGTCCATACCTGCACAGGTGAGAGTACTCGGTAAACTGAGAAGGTGGAGCACATTGGGAACGACCGCGACGCGTCTGAAGAGCGGTAGAGCGCGGGAAATTTGAAAACGTTTTTTGGCGAATATTTTCTAGAGGCGCCAAATCGGTTTCTTATTGGTGCCATCTGGCTCATATGTGCCCACAGTGCATTTGCATACTGGTTTCAAGCTTGCGCGATTTCATAATGATGACGAAATCTGCAGTCTCATTTTTCAAAAATTTGTACAAAATCGGGGTTTGAAAAAAGGGGGATTTTTATTTCTGAATATAATGCTTCCTTCCAAGAGGCATAAAACAAAAATAAAAAATCCGAAAAAATTTCCAACCGAAACGGTTCTATTTAGAATTTAGTGAAAACTAACTACATTTTTCGATTTGCTGTTGCTTATTGCTTATCGTAGATTCTCAAATATCTTTCGAATAGAATATTTACACCTCCACGCGAACATTTATGATCATTAAAGTTGATTTCACCACAATCATTTTTGGACCACAACCATGAACCCGGGGTCATGGTCCAAAAATGACTTCAAAAGTCATGAAGGAGAAACTTCAAGTACTGTGTGCCAATGCACAGTACAGTAGTTCAGTAATCTATCTAGACCCAATATACAGTAATCTGCCCTCCATGTAATCATGAACTGACTTTTTAAAATACATCTTGAAAAAAATCAGTTTGCGATGGATGTATTACTGTAAATCGGGTCTCGATAAATTACTGAACTACTGTACTGTGCATTGGCACACAGTACTTGAAGTTTCTCCTTCATGACTTTTGAAGTCATTTTTGGACCATGACCCCGGGTTCATGGTTGTGGTCCAAAAATGACTGTGGCGAAATCGACTCAAATGGGGATAAAAGTTTATGTGGTAGAGTAAAATTACTATTTGAGTAGTATGTGAGAATTTATGCCAGTATACAACATAATGCGAACACTTTTTATTAGAAAAAGAGCGATTCGGCACGTTCGGAGGCTTTTTTCAAGGAGAGCAGATTACTGTTAGATAAATTACTGAGCTACTGTACTGTGCCTTGGCACACAGTACTTGAAGTTTCTCCTTCATGACTTTTGAAGTCATTTTTGGACCATGACCCCGGGTTCATGGTTGTGGTCCAAAAATGACTGTGGTGAAATCAACTTTAATGATCATAAATGTTTGCGTGGAGGTGTGAAACTTCTATTGGAATGATATTTCAGAATCTACGATAAGCAATAAGCAACGCGAATGATAAAAATGTAGACAGTTTTCACAAAATCCTAAATAGAACCGTTTCGGTTGGAAATTTTTTCGGATTTTTTATTTTTGTTTTATGCCTCTTGGAAGGAAGCATTATATTCAACAAAAAAAATCCCCCTTTTTTCAAACCTCGATTTTGTATAAATATTTGAAGAATGAGACAGCAAATTTCGTCATCATTATGAAATCGCGCCAGCGTGAAACCAGTATGCAAATGCACTGTGAGCACATAGGAGCCAGATGGCACCAATAAGAAACCGATTTGGCGCCTCTAGAAAATATTCGCCAAGAAACGTTTTCAAATTTCCCGCGCTCTACCGCGCTTCAGACGCGTCGCGGTCGTTCCCAATGTGGTCCACCTTCTCAGCTCACCGAGTACTCTCACCTGTACAGGTATGGACCTGATCCCTCGGATAGCCCTTTCGGCCTAGTGCCACGGGTAAGTTCAAAATCTCAGATAGTCGCTCATATGCGAACAAGGGATGGAATGAGTATTGCACAAAATTGTTGACTGGAGGCGAGAAGAAACTGTTGGGCGGCCGATGGGAAGTTTATCCTAACAACAAATTTCAGGGAAAAAATGTTTCTTTCAAATTTTACAATTAAATTGATGAATGGAGCAGATACGCTGGAATGGCACATTAGAGAGATTGAAAGTTTTGATCAAAGAGTGAGCAATCCAGTTCGAGATACGGGTCGTCGTCTCTTCTTTTTACAAGATCTTCAACAAGAGAGAATGTTCGAAATGGGGATACGGCGACCCGTATTTCGAATTCTAATGATCACGCTGAACATTTTGACGCAACCACTGCCATGGACTTCTCGTATTCGAGATTGATTTCATAAAAACCTTTTAAATCCACAAATAATTTCGCAGACTGAGGAATATCTACTGAAGCTTGAGGAGTTTCGGTCTTGTGAAGTTGATAATGGAAGATTTGATCTGAAGTGCGCATCGATGAGAATTGTAGCCGATGAGTTTAATCCGGAAGATATGACTTGGCTCACCGGGCGAATAATTAGTGGGCAAGTTGAGATTGAACGTGTATGAGAACGATGTTATATTTTAGAGATTTATATTTTGAAATTATTCCGAAAGTTGAGAAGATAGAAAAAGAAAAGAAGTGAGTTGGCATAAACATCAAATTGAGTTCCAAAAATTTCAAGGCATCGCAAACTTTTGATCTCCCTTCATCCAAATGATGAAGATCTGAAAGATCTCAACAAATATGAAAAAGAAACGGAAAACGAATTAACTGATTTTCTAAGGGGAGTGGCGTCAGCTAACTCGAGTGCTCCGGAAGTGATATATTTTTAAATCACATCATCATCATTAATGCATATTATTAATTACAGACATTGAAGACAGCTGCAAATTCCGTTGTGAAAAATCTCAAATCAGTTCCAGTTTGCGATCGTGAAATTGAATCGTAAGTTGAATACAAAGTGCATGGCATACACACTTCAAATCCAGATCGTCTGGCAGTGTCACTAGTGAACTAAGCAGAATTCATAACATTACGAGAGATATAGTGCACATCCGATCAATGGTTACGTTCTTTCAACTACAGCAAGATAAGAATATTATTTTGCTTCAGATGGGAAATTACATCAAAGCTGTCAGAGATTATGATGAATGCGTGAATAAAGCGAAGAGTGCCATAAACGTGAAACACCACCGTAAACCTTACAAAATTATCATGCAGAGATCCGAATGGACTGCTCTCTGCGATGAATCGGGCGTTAACAAGCAACGAGATGCGCTTCTGGCGTTCGTCGATGCTGCTTCTGGCGAGAGCAACAGATTACGGTTCGAACAAAACAATTTCAACCAAAAAAGTTTCGAAAGATACGACATCCAGCGTTTTTTTCAGTCGTTCGGATCGGTTTGACTGCTTCTATATGCACGGACGTTGCTTAGAAAATGACCCTAACCGCCCGCGAGGTTAATCTTAGAGTTTGAAAGTCGTCGTCTCTTCATTTTGCACTCTCTCTCTCACCGGCTAGAGTTACGAAAGACCGAAATGAAAATATAGGTCTCTTTACGAAAGACATCTTGGCAAATGCTTGGAAGAATATACAATATGGCGTGTAGCAGTTGAAAGAGAACGGAGATCACGCTTGGGTCTGTTTTTTTGCTTTGAGTTTTTATTGCGTTTTTGTTGTTTTTGCTTTGACTTCTGTAGTAAATGTTCAGCTAGCAATCAGCTCTGTGCCCGGTAAAGTAATCAATAAGCTAAAGCAGAATACGGAATGCGAAGCGATTCTCTATGCTGGGTAGGAATTTTTCTCTACCAATCGATATTGATAGAAAAGTTGCAGAAAATTGGACACAAACCATGCCGAATTGGAGGCTTTTGAAATGTCGTTGAACAGTGCATACGAAAAGTTCGTGAAACTGAATGAGAGGATAGAGAAGGTGATTTTTACAAATGATTTTGCTAATCTTTCTCGCCCAGGAGCACAAGATTCTCGATATCTTCGTCAAACTGGCAGTCTGCAATGATGAAGACGAATTTGACTGTCGGCATCTCGGCAAGCGGTTTAAGGACCAGCTTACTGCTTGATTTTAATCCAACAATCAATAATAATAAATATAAAAGTTTGACATGTCTTTTTGATTTATACAATAGTAGGCAGCTCTAATATGCATTTGATTTATACAATAGTAGCTCTAAGCAAAATAAGTTCCGATTCTGGGCTAATGAGATCGTTCTGTGCTGGTGAAGAGACGGTTTTTTTTGCGGCCGTTTGCGAGTGAGTCGAGCAAGGGCTCGCAAAAGTGTGATTTGGGGTCCTTGAGGGTGCTGATGGCGTGAGACGCTTTCATCTTTTATTTTGGCCTTGTTTGGTGCATGGAACGGATTTTTGGTGCATATATGGATATGGATTGGAATGTCTAGAAGAAAAGGATACGGAATTTGGACCCCAGTCTGATTGGCGTCATATGAACTGACGATTGGATCAGTCGAATCAGATCTAATTGATAAGAATTGGAAATTCAAATGTGGTTGGTGAATTGGTTAACGTAACCGTTTCTCTCTCACTCCATTCTACTTCAAAAAGCTGGTAGTTGTTGTTGCAATTACAAAAGCAATATGCCAACGAAATAAAATCAATTTGATAACATGCTGCTATCCATTTAGTAAACAACGTTTCGCCAAATGGGTTATCGCACATATATAGGGGAGTTTCGATATTTCTTGTACGCACGTTCTGGCGATTTTGATTCGATTAGCGAAAAGCAATAAAGGAGAGAGGGGAGGGTGATCCAATTAGGGAGAGGGAGAGGGGAGAATGATTTCATTCGTGGCCGTGCAAGTCGCGCGGAGCGGTCGGCGCGCCCCCGAAGGGGGCAAGCCGCGGCGGAGCGCGAAGGGGTCGAGCGTAGCGAGGCCCAGCCCGCGGCAGGCGCCCCCGGAGGGCGCAGCTTCCGCAGGAAGCTAGTTAACCCATTCCATTGGAAAATGCACTATAAAAGATGCTGATCGCGATCACAATTCACAACTCGAAATGGACTGGTGCTCTCATCTTCTCCTCTTGGTAAGATCCTACTCCTGCGTGCATGTTATATCAATGAAAGGTCTAGTTCACTATCATAATGTAATTTTCAGATGCTTGCATCAGGTGCCATTATTCACACGTGAGTTTTCGTGTAACGAAAAGATTAGTTGAATGCAAATAGTTAATAGCTTTTTGTTTGTCTTTCAATGAGAGACGTAGCGTAATTTCTTGAAAAGTTTCGATTATACATTATTTCCTATCAGTTCTGCGGAAGACCGCACCAGCTGGCGGCATATTTGCAAGGACAGGAAAACTAACATACCCACATGCATCTATCGCTATGACGTGATCGATTTGCTGGACACAATGGCGTCTCAGGCGCAGGAAGTAAGACTTTGTGTCATCTTCTGGTCTGACTGGGATAGGCAAATACCATAAAAAATAACCATTTAAATAATTTTTTTCAGAGAATCTCGCCTACGGAGGAAGAGCCAGAAACGTTTCGCGTATGCATCCAATATATTCACTTCAAGTTCGATAGAGAGCGGGAGGAAACGAGGCAGTTATCCATTTCAGGAGAAACCGTACTAACGAGCTTTTCAAGAAGAGAGTGGAGAAGGCGCTTGGCTCAACTCTGCTTGATTTCGTCGACAGCATCGACAAACACTTTCAAGAAATGGTTTACTATGATGACAGGGTACGCTGATCATATTTAAATTTAAAAGACACTTTTTGAGAAAGTGAAAAGTTTTGTTCATAACGTTGGCAAAGTTGAAAAAATAGATCCGGTCCAAAACTCGTGTACAGGTAGTGCCCCTCGAGTGTAGCTCACGTGCAGCTTTTGGAATCACCAGGGTCGCTCTCCGCCAAATGGCGGTGATGGCGACAAACTACCGTAACCCAACCGACTTTGCGCATACGCAATCGTTTCAAACGCGCAAGTGCGCAAACAATGCACAAAATTCAGGAGGTTATGCACACCAAGTCTCATCCCAATCGCTTTCAAACTCGACAAGAAATTCCGATTTTTCGAAAAAATTCCGTATTTAAATTGCAGCACGCTGGGGAGTTATGATAACTCGCTTTTTAATTTCATCACTCGAAAGATTAACTATCCACCTTGCTTCCATTCGAAAACGAAGGAAATTTAAAAATACAAAATGACTCGATTTTGGCAAAGAAGGCGCAAAATTTGAAATAAAATCAGTTTTTGATGGGGTAAATTATCATGAACTGACTATATTTTACACCTTTCAAGAGAACCAGAAAAGCTCAAAATAATGTGAAAAGAGCCTTTGTTTTTTTCAGTCCTAAAAGTAATATAGAAAAGCAAAAAAATGGCTGCGTTGTTGAACGGGAACCTTGGATCTGTTTTAGTTACGGTAGCGAAAGTTCGAGAAACTTATCAAGAACTGATTTTATTTCAAATTTTGCGCCTTCTTTGGTAAAATCGAGTCATTTTGTATTTTTTAATTTCCTTCGTTTTCGAATGGAAGCAAGGTGGATAGTTTATCTTTCGTTTGATGAAATAAAAAAGCGAGTTATCATATCTTCCCAGCATGCTGCAATTTAAATACCGAAATTTTTTCCGAAAAATCGAAATTTCTCGTCGTGTTTGAAAGCGTTTGGGATGAGACTTGGTGTGCATAACCTCCTGAATTTTGTGCATTGTTTGCGCACTTGCGCGTTTGAAACGATTGCGTATGCGCAAAGTCGGTTGGGTTACGGTAGTTTGTCGCCATCACCGAAATTTGGCGGAGAGCGACCCTGGTGATTCCAAAAGCTGCACGTGAGCTACACTCGAGGGGCACTACCTGTACACGAGTTTTGGACCGGATCTATTTTTTCAACTTTGCCAAGGATATTTTCACTTTCTCAAAAAGTGTCTTTTAAGGTGATGGGACGTTTAGTTTTTACTTGGGTTTACAAGTTCTTTAATTTCAGGCTTCTCCACTGTTTCTGAATCTCGAGAGTTGGAAGATTTGCATCATAGAGGGAACTACTGAAGAACAGTGTGCTTCTGCATTTTTTCTTCTACCCAAGAGAGGAATTGAGAAAACTTGGTTGGATTTTTGGGGATCTTAAGTGAATGACAAACACTTCTACCAATCAAATGCGATCGAAAGCTCGAAAGCAGATGTATTTTTGCGATGTTCATTGTCCAATTCCATCCCTTGTCGGTTCTTAGTATCTATAGAACGGTCAATAGAGAGATATTTCCAAAATGATGAGCTGAGAGGTTTTTCTCATCATTATTCAGGCCTGCTAACACAAGCGTGCATGTCATTAACGTGAAGGCTCGTCTAGATCATCTGGAAACTCGTAATCGCATTACATCGGAGGCCGCTCTGTTAATACGCTCCTTACGCAAAGCAATCGCCGCGGTTCGTTTTCCAGAGCCGCCCAAAGCGTGAATAGTCGCCATTCTGCACAATTTTTTAAGAGAACCGTGATCTTACCTCTTATCTCAACTATATCCAAATTAAACACAATTCAGGCGTATTCGCGACTGTCTGAAGGAGAATTCGAAAATGAGGAGAGGTATCGGTTCTGCAAGCAAGTGTACGGCGAGGAAAAAATGTTGGGCTACACAACTTGGTAGAGATGATCAATAAAAATTACAGGAAATCAATGTTTCTCACCAGTTTCACGGTTGATTTGATGAACGGAGCAGATACTTTGGAATGGAACATTCAAGAAATGGAATTGTTCGATCAACGAGTGAGGACGTATCATATGTAAAATTAGAAATAAATAGCTATTTAAAGAAATAATTATTGAAATGCAAAAAATAACACTTATAGACCGAGGAATATCTTCTGAAACTTCTCGAGTTTCGTTCTTGTGAAGTTGATAATGGAAGGTTCAATCTCGAGTGCGCTTCAAAAAGAATTGATGCCGACAACATTAATCCTGAGGATATGACGTGGTTGAAAGGACGAATGCTCAATGGGCAAGTTGAAGTTCAACATTCAAAAAAATAAAGGCATTGGTTTTAGAGATTTACATTTAGAAGTTTCGCCGAATGAGAAGAAGATTGAAAAAGAGAAGAAGTAAGTTGGAATCTTCGTCATTTTTACGATGTGACAATTTTAAGACATCGCAAACTTATGAATACAGTTCATGAAAATAAGGAAGATTTGAAACCGAAACTCAACAAATTCGAAAAAGAAACTGATAACGAGCTTATCGATTTCCTTGGAGGATTGACTAGTGCAATTTCGGGAGTTCCAGGAGTTGGATATTTCCAAAAAACAAGGCTCTGATTGTCCATTACAGACATTGAAGACAGCCGCGGTGTCAGTGATCAACAATCTGAAATCAGTTGCTGTTTGCAATAGAGAAATTGGACCGTAATTTTTAACAAATTAAACCATAAGTACAGTCCTATTCCAGACCGGTTGACACCACGTATAGTGAACTGAGCAGAATTCAAAACATTACTAGAGATATCGTCCACTTCCGCTCAATGGTTCAATTTTCAGCCTATAAAATAATAAATATCGCGAATATGTCAGATGGAAAACTACTTGAAAGCTTCTAGAGATTTTGAAGAGTGCAAGAGTCAGACGCTGGATCAGGTAAACAAAATTATGTTTCACAAAACACTTTTTGATTGGCATCATTTTATTCTTACTGTTATTCAGGAGTCAGAATCTACTATCTGCGATGAGAGAAGCGTTCTCAAGTACAAAGAAGAGCTTCTGGAGTTTGTCAATGCTGCTTCAGGCGAAAGCAGGAGAATACGGTTCGAACACTACTATCGCCTGACACCGCCTCCGCCCCACCAAGGCGCCCGCAAGGGGAATTGGTAGTGACTAGATCACGCGGTAAAGTAGGTCCGAAGAATAGATTAGGCCCTACGGACTGAACTGGCCTTTAAATATAGTCACTGGCCTAGCAGTGGGCTCCCGCAGGACGCAAGTGCCTTGAGTACGGGGATACCTTTACCTTTTACCTTTACTACTATCGATCAGAGATAACCCTGTTCATCAAGTGCTTTTCAGTCGTGCGGAGCATTTTGATTGCTTCGCCATGCATACGAGGTGCTTAGAGCACGGCCAGCGAGGTTCGTCTCTTCATTTCAGACACTCCCGGTCACAGTGGCGAGAGAGCGAAATGGAGAGACGACGACCCGTATTTCGAAATCTATGTAGGTCCCCTTACGAAAGACGTCGCGGCTGCGGCTTGGAAGACCATAAAAGATGGTGTGCAGCAGTTGAGAGAGGCTAAAGATCACGCTTGGGTGATCACTTTTCATCTCTTTTGGTGAGCAAAAATAAATTTCGCAGCTAGCAATCAGCTCAGTCCCCGGCAAAGTGCTGAATAAGCTCAAGTCGTTTACTGAGTGCGAAGCGATCCTCTATGCTGGGTAACAATTTTTCCCTATCAAGTGATCTTGATAGAAAAAATTGCAGAAAATTGGACACAAACCACGAAGAATTGGAGGCTCTCGAAAGATCGTTGAACCTCGCATACGAAAAATTCGTGAAACTGGACGAGAGGATGGAGAAGGTAAAAGTTCATTCGATTCTTTTTTTTGTCCATGCGATGTTACTAATCTTTCTCAGGAGCACAAGATTCTCGATATCTTCATCAAACTGGCTGTTTGCAATGATGAAGATGAGTTTGACTGTCGTCCTCTAGGCAAGCAGTTCAAAGAGCAGCTCACGGCGGCTGCTTGATACACTCATTTCAATAATGATATAGTATTAAATAAAGGTAAAGGTGTTAGGCGTTCCACGCAAGGGCGGGCTCTGCCACCCCCAAGCCAATTCAGCGTTCAGTATGTCCTGAGTAATCAGCGACCTATGCGCATGGCTATACCGCCCGTGTTGTGTGCACGTGGTGGAGGACTTCTTAACCCCTTTGGTTTGGGTGGATCTGAGGTCGCGGGGAGTCGAACTCAGATCCACCCTGTCGATAATGATGACCCTGTCCTGATCCTGTCGGGATTAAAGGGAGTATGTCATGCAAAACAATATTTTCTCATAAAATCAGAACTGATAAGTTGAGCAATTATCACAAAAAAATAAAATTAAAATAATAAAAATTAAAATTAATAAATCGATTTTAAAACACTGTAACGGAATTAATCGTTCCGATAGTACAATTCGTTGACAATTCTATGCTAAAACGATGTTCGCAGGGGAG
>LS517587.1:165730-184272 GCA_900490845.1 Pristionchus japonicus | reverse complement strand
CTTGTACCTGATTGATCAATATGAGCAAGCAACAACAATAAATAACTGGGAATCACTCCATAGCGTTCTGATCGATTTCAATGAATCGAAACGTTGATCGACTCAATGAATCGGATAGCTATGAAGGAGTGGAGAAACCGCTCTCGCCGTTTTTGAATAATTAACATATGCGAGAAAGAACTCCCATTACATACTCTCTTCTCTGGAGTGAACAACGAGGGCTGAGTGATTGTTACCACCAGTCACAAACTTGTCGAATGACTTACTTGGCATCCTCGTCGGAGCCTTCGATGCGCGAAATGGCCGAATCAGCAGACTGATGCGGCTTCGGGAGCACCGTGTCCTGAAACAAGAGGTGTAACAAAAGCACGGTATAAAATAAAGCGTATGAACATCACAATCAAGCAATTCTGAGGCATAATTGAAGGTCAATCTTGGCATAAATGTGCTGCCAGGGTACGACCGATAGCTGCAGTGATTAGAAGCGAACATTAGTCAATAATACGAGAGTAACAAAGAGAAAAAGAGTGAAAGAAATCGATAGGCTCAGCGGCGAGACTGTAGCTCGTCTTTTTGCCGGTCCCGGCCCGGAGTGTGGCTGGGCGATCCCTCTCGAGCCCTTATTCACGGCTCTGGTTTTCATACTTTGAAAAATCGATAAAAATCACAGAAAATTTTTAAAAATATATTATTTTTTGGTCATGACTCGGAATGACAAGCCGAATAATCTGAGGCCAACTTGCAAAACGTGGCCTACTCCCTTTAAATAATGATTGAAAATATGGTATTACTTAAAACGAGTTCTCTGTAAGATCAGGACATGGGTGGCACAATGCTTCAAAATGGTCGGATTGAGCTGAAATTTGAAATGGGTGGCCCCTATGGGTCGTACATTCATTCTACAACTTTGCATGATGATCATGCATGGTTCATGCAAAATTTTTGCCCTTCAAGATACCCCCTCATGTGACCCCTCATTCGATAGAGCATCAAAAGTTATGCCTAGAGTCCGATTTTCAACCGGTTTCATGCATTTACGAGGAAGTTACAGCATGATTAGTGGGAAACATGCAAAATGCAATTTGTGTAAAAAGTCTTTATGCTCATTCGATGCGTCTTAGAATTACGCATCGGATAGAGTTTTTAAACATGTGATTATGTTTCCCCAATTTGGTCATACAACGCATTTCCTATCGTGCGATTGTCGCGAAGGTTCGAATCCTCCTGCCCACCGAAGTTTTTGCCAGACGTATAATTATGATTTTCCGACTCTAAATGGATTAGGGAGTTGTAAACTTACGAAATTTAGTGTTTGCTCAAGAAAAGAAGGCTGATAACATTTGGCAAAAACTTCGGAGGGCAGGAGGATTCGAACCTTCGTGCCAATTGCATGATAGAAAAAGCACTGTATGACCAAATTGGGGAAACATAATCACACGTTTAAAAACTCTATCCGATAATTCAAAGACTCATCGAATGAGCATAAAGACTTTTTACACAAATTGCATTTTGCATGTTTCCCATGCGAAAAACATCGCAAGAAATCACTAATCATGCTGTAACTTCCTCGTAAATGCATGAAACCGGTTGAAAATCGGACTGTAGGCATAACTTTTGATGCTCTAGCGAATGAGGGGTCACATGAGGGGGTATCTTGAAGGGCAAAAATTTTGCATGAACCATGCATGATCATCATGCAAAGTTGTAGAATGAATGTACGACCCATAGGGACCACCCATTTCAAATTTCAGCTCAATCCTACAATTTTGAAGCATTGTGCCGCTCTCTGTAGAAGGTCATCCCGCTCTTACAGAGAACTCGTTTTAAAACTATGGTAATACTTTCAAATGCTGTAATTGGGGTTCAACATGTTTATGGATGAGAACAATCATACGGACTTTGAACCTCACTCTATCTCTCGCTGGCGACTGGCTGGCGTGCTGTCCAGTGCATCAGTCGAATCAGTGATATGCGTCGATAATTCTCGAAATTTATGAGAGCTTCGTGGAATCCCGATGGCGGAGTGAATGTGAAGGGAATGATGGCTAGAATTTAATTTGAATCTTTTTTATCTGTGATGTTTTTTCATTCCGTGCGGTGTAATTGTAACGCGGTTCGATACAACTTGGAAATAAAATTCTTACCTAGCAAATCATCAGGTTTCATAATTTTGCGGATGAGATCAAACAAGCACTCACAATCGTTCTGAAGGGGGGGGGGGGGCGCATTCCTTTGTGCTGATGATTTCTCATTGACAGACATCTCGGACTTCAAAGTACACAAGCTCATACATCACACTTATTGCAATTTTTTACTATTTCAACAATGCGAAGTTCATGAAAACCTCTAACAGAACACACACGTTTGAACTAATTCTCATTCGAAATCTAGCTCGGTTGTTCTATCTTCTTTCAACGTGCAAATCAGTTGGAAAAATCACAAATAAATGTATGATCCGAGACATTCTCGAATCACACTGACGCTATCGCTATTGACGCGACCAAGTGAGCAAAGACCTAGATAAGACGGCTTTGTCTCCCTCGATTCTCCGCTTTGCACGCGTCTCTCCGTCGCGATGAGAAGAATCATCCTTTTTGTATTGGTTTTACGTGAGTTTCTTTCTCTCTATTCATCAAACAGTTATTTGTATCAAGTGAATCAGAGTGTTACAGTGGCAGTATTATTCAGCTCCGATCAGCATCGATATACCGATCACGCCATTCTTTACCATTTCGTGTTCAACATTGGAATGATACTAATCTGTTCACAAACCCACCACTTTTCTTTCAATCTTACTATAACTGAATCGGTGACCTTGGGATCTATTCAGAACTCGCTCATTGTTCCTGTCCGGACAACTACGATCTGGTCCAGGATGGTCAGTGTAGAGGATTCTCGGCCAAGATTGCATCCACGTATGAGGAATCGAGAGACGCAGCCATCTCGCACTGTGGAGAGGTCCAGGGCAAGCCCGTGATCATCCACACTGAGGAGGTGAGCTTACCTTCTGCACCCTCTGCGTCATTCCTATGGTAGCATTGCAATATTGTTTGCATGCGCAGCCAAGCACTTCTTTGGTTTCTGACCGACATTCATCCTAGCATAGTATTTCCCTATCGGCCTCATTCTCATGCTAGCTTACCATGGTGAACAGTGGAGTGCCGGCCAGAAATAAAGTTCCATATTTTCAGCAACAGCAATACTGGCTGAAGAAGCGGGAGGCGTACTCGAGCTCGTATCTGGTTCTAGGTTTCATTTTATCTTTTCATTTCATTGACTTTCGATGCTCTTAGTGTTCAATTTGCAATGCCAACGGAAGTGATTCTATTCTTGATTCAGCTCGTTCGCTCTTAGCGTTCAACTTGGATTGTTAGTGAAAATGCTAGAGGCAATTTATAACGAAGACCTATTGATTTTTAGGTCTCAAGTGCAACAACACCACCAACAAGGCCGAATGGGTGGACGGATCGCCGATTGACTACATTCCCAAGGATGGCGGTATTGATGATAGTGAGATTTCGTTTTTAATCAACTTTGAAAATAAAAAAGTGGAGTTGCGACCACAATCAAGGTTACTACTGCGAGACCTATGTTTGCTTTGAATCTTGCATGAAAATTTCAACTTTGTAAACGTGATTTATTGCAGTGAACTACTGCTACTCGGACTGCAGTTGGTACTTGTGGAACGATGGGCATTACCACAGCTGTGAGAGTTCATAATTATTATTCATTTCTAAAATCTGTTTATTCCTACCTTTTTCGAACTTAGAGTTTGAGCAGCAGTATAATTTTTTTTAATATTCAGTGTGCACCAAAATCGATGTGAAAGTGCTCGACATCTTCTGCACCACTCAACTACAGCAACCGGCTGAATCCAATGATAATTGTGTGGCGATGGACGATGAGGATAAGAACTCCGCTTGTTATCAGGTAGAATTTGCTGTTAGTTCCTATTCGAGCCGGTAGTTTATCGAAATCGACGTAATTTCAGTCAATTCGCACTGAACAAATGAAATTTCATGGAAAATTATAATGCGTTATTACAGGTCAGCAAGGCACCCGAGGAGTGGAATGATGCGCAGAAAGTCTGCAAGTTATTGGGCGCCGATCTTGCTTCAGTTCACAGCCAGCAGGTATCTAACCTTTTCAAAGAAAAAATTGTTGGCAAACTGATCAGCAATAATGATGGCATGATCTTGAAAAATAATGGAAAGATTGTAAAGCCCTATCCAGGAGAATTCCTTCATCCGCCGCCTCGCCACCACGAATGGAGCAGTGAATGGAATCTTCCTTGGAGGAACCGACACGAACAATTACAACATGTTCCGATGGATCGATGGATCGGCTTGGGACTACAACAACTTTGGATCAGGTGACTTGGAGAGGCATTCGTTAAACACACTACCAGAATCTTATCCAATCTAAACATACTATGGTGATGTCCAGCCAAGTGTGCGACGAGGGGAATGTAGTGATGAGCACCGTTAGAAAATGCATTGTGATCTTCTTTGTATGGTCAATTGGTGAACGGGCGTTGATCTTATTTATCGAGACGTTTAACTGATAATCGATCCTGCAGGCTACCCGGAGTCCGGTCCGCCTGGCTGGCGCGAGTGCCTCCAAATGGATACCTCAAGTTCCGCCGGAAAGTGGACCAATATCGATTGCTCGGATAAGTTGCCGGTGGCGTGCGCCAGAAGACGTGAGTCGCAAGTTCATCACAAAAATTGCCTGATTCCTGTTGGAATCGCTTGGCTGCTCAACCCTCGGGGATGCAGAGCTGTTTTGAAAATATGCAATATTCGCTAGATTTGGATAGGGAATGCCTACTCTTTTCTAATAATTCCGACTAATAACGTCGCCCTCTCCCGAGTAAGCAATGCACTGATAAGAAAGGTGCTGAAAAAGATCAAATTCAACTATATTTCAGCCAGCGACAATGCCTGCTTCAAAGGACCGTTTATTGAAGGGCAATTAGTGAGTTCTCCTTTTTTATCGATTTTGAATCTCTTCGTCATAGCTAACGTGTTCTTCTTGACATTTGGTTGGAATAAGAATTTCTTTGGTTTTCTAACACCCCTCAACTCATGGTTCAGATCTCCTCCCCTGGCTTCCCCTTCAACGCCTCCATCCCGTGCGACTACGAGTTGAATGTTGCTGCTGGGAAGAGAGTGGAAGTGGAGGTTATTTTACTTCCAATACGTCGGATGAGAACTTTGTAATACCTACTTTGACACAGCTGTTGTCTCTCGCCTCATAAAGTTCTTATCAGTATTCTTCGAATTAATTAATTGACATTGTTAATTTTGCAGGTAGTCTTCCTTGAAGCCAACTCTTGCTGTGACCAACTCGTGATCTACGACGATATCAAGGGAGGAAATATTGTTGCTAAGTGAGATATTCATTCCTCAATGGACTAGGCTAGACGTGGAATTTCAATAGTGAGGCTGCTAGAAGAAGGCTCTAATGGAAGATTCCTAAAGATGGTCGAACTATGGTCCGAAAATTTACGATTCAGTATCACCGGCGAGGTCAACAATAAAGTCTACAAGACCAAGTCGTCCAACACGATGAGAGTGTCCTGGCAACCGAGTGGTGGCACGAACGTGAGAGGAATGATGTTCACGTATCGTGCAGTGTGAAGTTAAAGCAGGGATCGAATTGTAGCGTAGGGGATGATACGTTGATAAAGTTCATTGTTTAATTTTGAACGGTCGAACAATATGAGCTTCTCATTGATTCTTTATTTGTTTTTCCAATGGTAACGAATTCGGAGAATATCGTGACGTTGATAAAGTTCTTTCTATAATAACATTTCAAACCCAGTCCGTGTGAACATTCGACACATATCTTCGTAGAATCGGATACGTTGATAAAGTTCATTGTCTAATTATTATTTGAAACGTTCGCACAATATGAGTGTTTTATTGATTCTTTATTCGTTTTCCAATGGTAACGAATTCGAAGAATATCGTAATCAGTAATGGACTGATGCCAAATGGCTTCTTTATGGTGCAATCAGGAATAGGCTTGAAATGGCGCAGAGAATGGGGAAAATCGATGGCGAATCGGGCGATTGACCGGTGGCTCCAGGCGTCACTGCAATTAAATTATTTTATTACTACTGAAAATCTAGTAACCATAACCCAGAGCTCGGAGGAGCGATCATTACAGCCCTTGCTCACCATCATTTCCTCCCTGTCCCCCTCCTCCTCCTCCTCCTCCATTCTTTCCCGTCGTTCTCTCATTGGGTGGCGTTTCGGTAGTTGTGGTCGTGGTTGTGGCATCCGGATCCGGGTTTGGGTTCGAATTAGCGCAGAATATCGAGCCTTCGAGTATGTCGACAAATACCTGAGAAGTGACAAATGTTTTTTTTCATCTTGCGCTAAAATTTTCGACAAAATAGAGTCCACCTTCAATTTGGTCACAAATGTGGTGACAATAATGAAGCAATGATTCGATCTTTGCACTGCAATAACTCACCTTTCTACCACCACGTAACGTAGTCTTCCACGATCCCTGCGTGAAATCACAAGAGATAGTGTTGTCCGTCAGCTCGTACCACCACTTGCCGCGTATAGCATCTACGTAACTGAAAATAATATGGATAAAAAATGTGCTTCAATTAGCAAGATGGTGTTCTTTTCTTCAACGTGTTTTGTTTGCAAAAACCAAATTTTGAAACAAATTTACTCACTACATGTTCTTGTTTAAATCTTGGCATCTCAGAGTTTCTTCTTGCTCTTTTTTTGTGAACTTGTGAACGACAACCTGATGAAAGAGTGATAAAAAAATAAAACTTCAAAATGAAATTTATGAAAAAATATAAAAATCACCAACTTTTTCACAGCCAGCATCCTTAAACTTCTGATCGTCGGTCGGGCATTCTCGCATATTCTCTGCACGAAAATTGCTCTTGACGCAGTGTCTCCCTGAGGATGGGAAATTCGTCCGTCAACCTCGCCCAGTATATCGCGTTCATTTTAATACAAAAATACTTGCTAAAACGTCAAGAAAATTCTTGTTAGCCCTCAGCGTTTCACAGTCCGTCCTAATCCTGAAAACGCACCGATTTCGGCAGGCGTCGAGGAGGCGCAGACAACGTTGGTATCGGGAGCCATTGGTTGAGAAGACTGCAAGAAGATTGCAATCATTTTAAATCCACATTTCAATGGAATGCATCAGTATTAGAGTTCGAAATACGGGTAATCGTCTCTTCATTGCACACATTCTCTCTCGTCTCACTGACCGGTGAGAGAGGTTGACGATTACCCGCATTTCAAACTCTAATCAGAATAAACAGGCATCGTTGTTTTCATTCTCGACCTTTTATGCAGGGACATCGACAGTGAATATTCCAAAAAGAGGACCTGTCTTTTGTGCCTAGTTTCTTGCTCAACGATCAAATTCATGATATTTAAAATTCCAAACCTCTTTGCTGTGTCCGCTCTTCCATTTTCCAGCACGATAATCGCAGTAAATAACTCCTCGCGCCGTCCATTCGTTGTCAACGAACACGCTAAAAGGTGCTGCTTTACTAATAGTGAACGCACTAAAAAATGCGGAAAATTTGTCCGACGAATACTTTTTCAGCGTTACTTACAATAATTTCTTATTCTCGGCACAGCTGAGTGATTCGGCTGTCAAATCGACCACCTGTTGGAAAAATAATCTTTTTTTTTTTGATTTTACAAGAAAAAACACAAAATCAATTATCTTTACTAATATACTATAGCGATAGATAATTATTACTCAAAGGAATAGTTGCCCATCGCACTATAATTGCTTCAATTTACAAAGCTTAGAGCCGATAAATATATATATATATATAGGCACATCAACATGACACTAGGTCGGAGTATGCTATTATCCGACTGTTCTCATCCGACCTAGTGCCTGTTAATTGAATTCGACCCACCTCCGCGCATGGATAGTTTTCTTCGCAATCGGACTTCAGTGGCTTACAGGCATCTGAAAAGATCTTACAGTCATTTGCTTTTGTTTTTGGCTGTATGAGCGTAGATTCGCGTAGATTCTATGATATTAGCGAAATCTCTAAATGTATTTTAGCGAAAAAAACTAACTGAAATCGGCCACTGATTTCTACACTACCCACATTTTTGGATGCACACAGCGCTCTTGACTTGTTGACCTCCGCTTTTCCATGTACCGTCTGCGTCGCAAGTTAGCTGAACATGACAATATTAGGCTAGAACTCGACAATGTCAAATATTTCTGGTTCTTGTGACTGCTTCGCAACCTGATGTCTACTTAACATACCTTGTCCGCAAATTGGTTGTCGTCGTTGAATACGAGAAAATGTTGGTCATGGCACTGAAAGCGATCATAATTGAAAACACTGAAAACAATCATAACCAGCAGACAGCGATAAACATTTGTCCAGGATCACAGCCGCAAAGATTTCTAGCTAAAGTGAAGTGAACTGATCGGAAAGTAATTCAATTGTGAGACCATGTCACCTTCACCTTGACACCTTGTCTCATCAAAAGGAAATAAATGATTTGATTTGATTTGATTTGATGCATACCGTGAACTCTCGACAGTCTCCGGTGGTGAGGCGGCCCTGTGCTTGGATGCACCCTACTCGACCAGAGTCCTTGCAATATTCACGAAGAGGGAGGACAGAAGGGCACGTCTGGCACAGAGCTGAATATTGGACAAATAGAGAGGTCTACATTGATGAATCGCTCCAGTCCGTCGATCGGAACCGGATCCCTATGATTCTCAGTCCAACCCCTATCATCTCGATGGAGCGGCAGAATTTGGGTAGAAAAGATTGTCACACATCCTAAAACCGAAATTGACTGATATGAAAAAAGAATGAGTCGTTATGGATAATATTCTAGTTTCAACTGGACATTGCTTTTTGGCCGACCCTTTATTCAATAGTGTGTTATATCCCTGCCGTTCTCGGAAAAGAAAGAGAGAGAGAGACCAGTACCCGTACCAAGTCCCGAAAATTTAGTCAGGCAACGAGAGAGGCCAAAAATTTGGAGTTGCTCCCCAAGCAAGTCGAAAATTTTGACCCTCACTCTCTCCCTTCCCTATGCTCTCTCACTCGGATTTGGGGGAAGGGGTGAAAAGGAGACTCCGAGGCGGTAGATCAAGCGCTCTCCCTATTGTTTTTGAGGGGGAAATTTGGGGGAAGGGGGTGAAAATTTTCGGGACTTGGTACGGGTACAGGCCCAATAAAAACAGAATTCTGCTCAACTGACAAGTAGGCGCGGTCGCGGAAGGATTCGCGTGGGCACAGACAACGTTGGTAAAGAGGTGCCCCATGCTGAACTCGATCTGAAAAGAAACAGTTACTTTGCACACACCAGAATTGTGCAAAAAATTGACAGTCTCTCATTTTCAATGCTCTCTCGCCGGTCAGAGCGAGAGAGCATGTGAAAATGAGAGACGGTAAAATTTTTGGACTGGGTTGGTACACACTTCCAGTGCGAGGGCTTGAAAGATAAGTAGAATAAGGAAAAGAAGATTCAAAATGTTGCGAAAACGAAAAAAATACAACGAAAAAAACAAAAAATATATTCAAAAAAAGTTTCTTGCCTTTGAATCTGAAGACACATAAGAAGTGCGTAGCGTCCACATATGTGTACTTGTATCGCACTCGAGTGGCATGTTTTGTAGTCCCTCCTCCCAATTGGCTCCGTCATTCATTTTGTAGCTAAATTAACATATTTACTAGTATAGTTGACGTTTTCCAATAAAAGCGAGGCTGAATAGAATTCAAATAGGGCATGTTGCATATTGAGTAGAATAGTGTCATTGACAACTTTGGGCTAGATAGTGATTCGTTGAACTAGATTCAAGCGAATCCCGACTTACGCTAGCGAAAAATCACTACATTGATATGAATGTCTTTTTTCTCTGCACGTAATAAAAAAAATCCAATTGTAAAGGAGACAATTTCTTAGTAAACTGTCCGGCACATCGGCAGTTTCGCCATTAATATTCACTTACAAAAGTCTCTTGCCATTTTCGCAAATTTTGTTCTCGTTATCCATGAACTGGATCTGTAAAGGTAAGAGATCCATGAGAGGTAGACTAAGCAATGGAAAGATGAATGAATCAATCTGTTTCTCATGTGGTGGAAGTGTGTGTGGAATGATACAAATACGAAGGCCGACTGCTTCGCAGATTAGTTTGAACAAGGAGTTCGCTTAGGAAATAGCGCAACCAAAACGCTCTAAAAAGGACCTATACGTCAGAATGGGTGTACGCATTTATCTCCACTCTATCTCTCCTTTACATTTATGACAACAATTCTTCAACGTATTATGAATATCTTCTCTGCGCCTCACCTCTACACACCCGATAGTTGGCGCATCACTTTTGCATTTTGACTTCAGCGGTTTCTTGGTCAGACAGGATTCTGCAAATAATATGAACATATAGCCACATGACTAAGCGCACAGTACCTGTATCGGGGTCAAGCTTGGAGCAAACGATGTTGTGTTCAGCCTCTAGCACCAAATCCTAGAAGAAGATTTTATATTTTTAGCTCTTATCTACTTAAATTTTATTTCTCATCAAATTTTAGTTAGTGTGCATTTTAGCACTACAATGTTCGAGTGAATTGATAAAGCTCATTTTTAAGATTTTCTAAAAAGAAGAGTTGATAACTTTGAAGTGACCGTTCAGTATGCTCGACTACGTTTCTCAAGGTTCACTTACCGTATCTTCATCTTTGAATCTCCACGTATTCGACTCGCATTTAATGCCATCCGGCGAGATATGCTTCCAAGGAAAAGCGGAGTTTCTCCAGATCCTGCGAGAAGTTGGTACGGGAATATCATAAAGATGAAAAAGTGCATTCGAGTTTACGATTACTGACCACAAGCCCTCCAGCATACACGCATCACTGAGAGAGGTGGTGAGCGGGAGCTTCAATTTCTGAAAATTTGATCTAAATTGTATGTTGCAAGACTTCAGTGTTGGCAGTGTAATCGACGTTTTTTTAATGTCGTTTGCGACCAGTAAACTTTGATGGGACCACTAAACGAGTGTAGAGCCGTCGTTTTTCCTTACGCTGCATCCGATGCTGGGATCCAGATGAGCGGTTGGCCCGCAGTCCGATATCTTCGGACCAGGTGCTCCCGGACAGTCAACTGCAAGAAAAATTTTTTTACCAAATATCTTCCAAAATTTCATCATCATCTCCTTTCATGCCACCTCTAATAGATAGCCTTCTCTGGTATTTGTCTACTAATAGTACCCATATTAGTAAACTAATAGTAGAGACCACTCTCCTTGTTATCCATTGTCTCCATTTTCTCTGACATCGATTATTAGTAGACAAATACCAGAGTTTGAGCTGGGCGCAGGGCTCGAGGAAGGTGTTATAAAAATTTCGCGGCCACAGTACCTGCGGACGGACGGACGTTGGAGCAGACGACATTATCTGCATCCGTCAGTTTGTGCTTCTGAAAGAAGAAATGGCTTCGATTTTCGAAATTGAGGTTTCCTTTCGTTCTTTTTTCTGTACTCCGCTGCTGCAAACGCATATGGGTGAATCGATTAGCGCAAACTGTGTACCATTCACTGCGAGCTATAAGGAAAAGGGACTCCAACAGCACAAAACCTCGATTTCGTTTCGAGAGAATCGCGCACCGTTTTTTGGCCGAATCGCTGAGGATACGTACCAGAGGGTTGCCGCCGTACAACTTGAATCCCCATACATTCGTCTCGCACGTAACATCCTTGACCCTCTCCCAGGCTCCAGCGTCGCCAATCCTGAGGCTGAAAGGAAAAAGCTCAAGTGGGAAGGGCCTCAACTCACCGAGGGCTTAATATGACAGCTGTGAAAATTCAAAATTCGTTTTCAAAGCTGCTAAATTTGCGAGTTGCAATGTGTTATTCGCTCAAAAACATCTTTTTGAGCACTTTGTTCACGTTCATCAAGGTGGAGAATAGAAGTACTTACAATTTCGATTCCGTCAGGCAATCGTCGGCAAGAGAGACACCAGTGGTGAGCTTCTAGAGAAATTGATCTTAGCGTTTGGTAGTTACGTCATTGATGTTGATATTTGGTAAAAGGCGCATTGGCTTCAGAATCTTCACCTTGCATCCGATACGGGGATCCTTGTCTGTATTGGGCCCACAGTCGGATATCTTCGGAGCAGGCGCTCCCGGACAGACCACTGGAAAGGAATGATCGTTGAAATTTGAATAATGTAGATGGCAGCTTACCCGGCTGCTCATTGGCGCAAATCATGTTGTCTTCGGCAGTTACTGTATGCCACTGAAATGTTTTCCATTTCCATTCAAATTAGTTGATGAAACAGGAATCTTGAAACATGTCTCTATCGATGAATGTTTGATAGCGTACTTTCGTCGAGATGGTCCATTTGCTGTCCGCAGTATTGCATCTAACGAGAAGGCTGTTGATTTGCGTCCACGGTCCAGCGCCGGCTCTTTGGATGCTGCAAAGAATGAATTAAATGATGACTCTTACCAAAGAAATGGGCGATAACATGCAGGTTTTCTCAGCAAAAAGTCTGGGTCGAAAAATCGTTCAGACAAAAGGTAAAACCATGTGGTAATCGTTTTTTGAGATGGTTAGGCCATCTAATTCAGGATATTACCCCTCTTTTAAATGTGCGCCCACACTCTTATTGAACGCGCTCGATAGCATATTCAATAAAGCGACATTTCATGTGCAAGCCTTCCCTAGCGGCGGATGAGGCGAACAGTTTTTTGTGAGTGTAAAGGGGCAACGAAAGGCAGCGTAGAAAGATTTGGTATCAACTCACAGCATTTTCATACCAGAGCAGGCGCTGTTGAGAGAGCCGATGATAGGCTGAAACATAGATGTGGATGTCATGTAGTTGTGAGTTTCAAGGATATGCATGCAGTTTACGATGAATAGTGTGGCCTACGGTAGCAATAAGACTACGGTATATTCACCTTGCACCCGAGACGGGAGTGCAGTTCCGGACCGCACACACTCTTCGGCCACGGGCCCAGACAGTAGTCTCCTGAATAAATAGTGATGTAGAACTGAGATCTCTGATATAGCACCTCTGATGGTACAGTACTACACAAAATGATAAAGCCCTCCACATGCTACAAAACTCTTCAGAATACAATATCCATCATGATACAGTCCGTATGTTACTCTACTTCATTTCGTAATTTCGTCCCATCTACACGTCATTCTTGACTCAGTCGACTGATACATGCTTCCGCAAGCGGATTAACCGGACTGTCAAAAAGCCAAACAACGGCTCCCGGTTGGATGAGATCACACAAATGCGAACCATCCGTATGAGAGCAAACGAAGGCGTTCAATGGCGGCGACATAACGGCAAACGAAGGCGGCCTATTGACAATTGTTGTTCAATATGCCGAACATTCATGCAGGCTTTAATTCAGGTGGTCGTTCGAATGCTCTCAGCCGCCGACCTCATTCGACCTAGCCTTCGTCACTCATTATTCCTCCTTTTCCAATCTATGGGTACTAGGCACAGCGTGTCAGAGGGAATCGAAATCTCATTTGCGTGGCAAAGAAGAATTCACATCCCTCTTTTCTCTCTCACTCATTCTCGCCCACTCCGAGTGATCTGCGCAGTCGAGAATGAGAAATTGGGGGAGAATTACTCAAATTTTGCGAAAAGTTGAAATTGAAAACTTCTCATCTACTTTCTATTTTTGAGAAACCTATTCGAAATGAGGTCTTTCACAGAGAAACGGGTCCATAGCTGTTCTTCGAACCTCGAAACACAACTATTTTGGACTGAAACTACGAAATATGGCCGATTTTCAGCACTTGACGTATACTTTCTCAGTTCCCGATTATGGAAAGTACCACATATTTATATTTTTCTGAATCCTGACATCATCCTCAACATTTCTCAGGAAGCCAATTTTTCATTTACATCCAGTAGCTCGAAAAATCGAGGGGAAACAGCCGAAAATCATCGAAAAACGCTGTTTTCAGTCTTCAAGCTCTACTTTTGAGGTCGTGAGAAACAGTACGAATGTATGAAAACCATGGATCGATAGATAATCTCTTTTGCAACACTTCTCAGGAATTAGATTTTTCAATTTCGGTTTCATTCTCACGTGGCATTCACTTTTGTACCGCCAACACCGCGAAACCACACCGCGAATCCCGCGCGATTGGAGGGGAATGAATCGCTGTCTCCCTCCCCTCATTAGAATACGTTTGCCGCGGCGAACAAAGGAGTTCGATCTATCTGACACGCTGTGCTAGGTCGGATGAGAACATTCGGATAATAGCCTACTGGATGCGGACCATTCGCATCTTCCATCTATTGTATTACACAACAGTTGTTCCAGTAGGTTATCATCCGAATGTTCTCATCCGACCTAGTGCCGATCTATGCGATAGTACCTGCATTGGGCGCGGTCTTGGCGCAGACGATCTTATCTGCCGCTGTCAGCGCATGTGGCTGAAAAGAAACTTATTCAGTTCAACAATATCCAATTGCAAGCAATTTATCTAATTCAAGTACTACAAATCATCCTCTGTTTTTGTAAACTTAGCCTAAAGTGTCACGCTTCGATATCGAAAAAGTCACGAACCGGTATGGCCTGGAGTACCCAATTGGCCGGTTCGCATTCAACATCGATAATCTTCTTCCACTCTCCAGCGTTGCCAATCCGGACGCTGCAACAAACACGACTTAGACGGGCACTAGGTCGGATGGGAACAATCGGATGATAACCTACTGGACGAGCACCATTTGCATATTCCGTCTATTGCATAACAGTTGTTCCTCGTCCTCACTAGGTGCACATCCAGTAGGTTATCATCCGAATGTTCTCATCCGACCTAGTGCCCTTAGACGTGACAGCGAGAAGAGCGAAACATGTTTCAAATTCATCACGTGAAAAAACGTCATGGCAGTGCCCGAGGTGGTAGCCCCAATAATGTCTGCTGTTGAGCATACGAATCCCTACCATGGCATTCGACTGTCTACTGCAGAGCCGGTGTTCACAATTGGTGAACTCAAATTTAAGGAAGAGATATACTTACTACAGCTTTTCGTCGCACGTTTCGAAGAGAGGGGCGGTCGACGGGAGCGAGAGTGGCTGAATGAATTGCAATTAGGAATCGATACGAATAAAATACGTGTGCGCAGCACACTAGCACTACCTTGCAAACAATACTTGACTCCGAGCCTTTTCTGCAGTCGGTTATCGTTGGAGCAGGCGCTAACGGGCAGAACACTGCAAAGTTTCAGTAGTTCTTAAAATGTCAGAGCATTCCTGTTTTTTGGCCCACACTGCACCGCTCCAACGACATGTGAAGGATTAGGATGTGAATGGTTAGGATAGAATACTTTGTGGGGCCAAAAAATCAGGAAAGTGCCGAAATGTCACAGTAATTAGTATGTACGAAGACGAGAACAGCAGCGATTATCATGGAACGGTCAATTACGGCTACAGCACCTAACCAACAGTACAATGCAGCAATAAGTTTATGGTACCTCAACTGTCATACCCTCTCGTTCCCTCCCTTATACCACAGGGAACATTCATACGCTCATCACCTAGCGTACCCTCTTCTTCCTCCTTTTCTCTCTCTCTGTTCTCCCATTGTCCCATAGACTCCGCCCCCTCCGTGGGAAGGAGTCACAGCAGCCATACCACTTCAGTCGACCGTGCTTTCGCATGGCGAGTTGTCCCCTCCATAGCCTCCACTGTCGATGAAGGATCTATCATACTACCGGGCTCATCCGGGGATGGAAGGGAAGCAAGGGCGCTGGTAGTCGGGATATGGAAGGAAGTCACGGGACCGGCCTATCCTATTCCTATCCGCGACAAACTAAGACAACGTACATAGGGAATGTTATAGTTTCCTCACCTAAGGCGCCGTCCCTCAGTGAGGATATAAATTTTGCATGCAACATCAATCCTACATCAATCCCACCGCAATACCTGCATCGGGGATATATTTAGCGCAGACGACGTTATCTCCAGCTTCCAGAGGGTATTTCTGAATGAGAAATAGTTTTCATTTGGTTTACTAGATTATATCGAATAAAACACGATTCACTTGCGTAGCAAATACACTGTGCCGGAAACATCAAACTCCCGATTAGGAGAATAACGTACATTGCCATTGCCAACATCGAGCTGCCATGCGGCCGAATCGCACGTAACGGACTTGACTTGTTTCCAGAATCCACCGTTCCTATAGCTGATGCTGCAAGGAACAACTCCTCCGATAGAGTGATGGAATGACCGATATAATTTATAGTTGTCTAATGAAGGTGAAGGAGTATGGTTACTGACAACAGCGTTTTCCCGCACGCATCGAGGAGCGGACCCTTCAGCGGGAGCGGGAGCTTCTGAAAAGAAGCAGTTGGCGATTGAATCAATTAGAACACGGTACGTTGATTTCACAATACAATTACCTCGCATTCGATGGCAGGATTCAGACCTGTCCCGCAATCGGATTTCGGATCAGGCGCTCCCGGGCAAGCCACTGAAAGAAGGGAGGTGAGTGGAATAATTGTCGCTGCTCAAAAGTACGATGCTGCTCCCCGATATCATAATGACCAGCGGTTCGGTACCCCACACACCTCTACAGTACCTCACCTGAGGTACGGTACCACCCTTCAACACCCTTAAAACGTCTACTCGGACATAAGGAACCGTACCCCCTCGCGCGTTTGCAGTACCTCGCCGAAGCTAGCATGCCCCCCACACACTTCTACGTTACCTCACCTTAGGTACGGTTCCGCACACAAGTCTACAGTATCTTGCCTGAGGTACCGTACCTTACACTCATCATCAGTACCTCACCAAAGGTACGGTACCCACACGTCTACAGTACCTGAGGTACCGTACTCCACACGTCTACTGCACCTGAGGTACCGTACTCCACACGTCTACTGTACCTGAGGTACCGTACCCCCACACACGTCCACATTACCACACCTAAGATACCGTACCCCCACACGCGACTATAGTACCTCACCAAAGGTACTGTACCCTCAAACACGTCAACAGTAGCTCAACTACAGTATCCTAATTTTTTTTTCTCATTCGAACAATATTGAAAGCTCCATTTCACCCTCCTCACTTGCGCTGGATCGGTCGATATTAGAATTTGAAAACACAGTATCTTTGCCAAAGCAGTAATCCAATACAGTCGATTCCCCTCGGCTTGTTAGTACCAGATTGAATTACTTATCGGTTACGGTATCCCAATACTGTATTCAATCCCTGTGAACAGAGGCCCCTCATCAACAATATGCAATCATCGTTACAATAATCTTCATCGATGTGTAGGTTACCGTATCCCAGCACAGTTACAGTATACAGCTGTTACAGACACAGAAATTTATCTTTAGATACCGTACCCCCGCCAGCGTGTAGTTCAGCATACTGTAGCGCAGCTAGCAGAAGAGCGAGCTGCAGAAGTTGTGATCCCATCTGGAATTGAGGGTACTGTAGGTACATTAATCCTTATGGGAGAGGTCAAGGCAGGAGCCACTTCTCGATAATATGGTACTCAGGATACGGTAACATGCAGAACAGAGAGACCCTAACAGAGCGAAGGGGTCCTCAAGGGTATCTGGTCCATCGATTGGATACCCCTTGGTGGATCCTAAGGGTCCAAAGGGTATCGAGACCGGCGATTTGAGGGAGAGGAAACCAACCTGCGGACGGGAGATGGAGGAAAATGAGGGAGAAGTGAGGGGAGGAGGGAGAGAGTGGCCTTTTATAGTCCAATCTCGTCTCTTGTTTATCACTTTTCAATTATGATAATGAGATGGAAATTAAGGAATTAGGTTGTTATTAGGGTTGCCGGTTTGGTTTCGGTTTCGGGTTTACCGACCTCTCGTTCCCTCCCGCACGTACGCAAGCGCACGTCCGAGAAGAGGGAGGAGTAGCGATCAAAACCGACACAAAACCGACTCGGAGTCGGCTTTGAGTCGGCTTTGACCTCTGGAGGCCGAGGGAGAGAGGAGGCTAGAGACAAGAGAGAGAGAGCGTGCGGAAACGAGAGACGCAGAGAGGGGAGAGGTAGATCACGAGGTCAAAGCCGACTCAAAGCCGACTCATATGTAGAAACTACTACTCTTCGTCCAATGCCGTTTATCATTTCATGATGGTAAGAAACGAATCGCGAGAAAGCCGAGGAAAGGAAACAATCCTTTCCTCTTATACACGTTGGTGAATCATGGATTGAATCATGTTGAGGAGGTGTTAGTGGGGGAAGATTCGAGGTATTGATTGATTGGAATACCATGGAATTGGATTCCATGACACTCCCGAGGGAGAACAGAACAAGGGTGAGCTGCATGAGTGAATTGGGGTGAACGAACCTATCACTTTTTAGTTCAAGTACAATTGAGTAGTATTGATCATGCTGTGCATGCTGATCGAGAATAGTTGCGGATTGTGAGCCGGGACAGATACCCTCGTGACACTCACGAAGCTGGCCATTGCTTGAGGCTGGGATCTTGATATCCACTCAGCTTCTTGTATTGCGGTTGGATTGAACTTGATAGTGCGTTGTAGAAAGGAAGGTTGTT
>LS517587.1:153512-164053 GCA_900490845.1 Pristionchus japonicus | reverse complement strand
CGGAATGGATGGATGGAAGAGGATAGGAAGACTGCAGGGTCGGTCGCAAGTGGTCGCCATATGTAGAAACTACTACTCTTCGTCCAATGCCGTTTATCATTTCATGATGGTAAGAAACGAATCGCGAGAAAGCCGAGGAAAGGAAACAATCCTTTCCTCTTATACACGTTGGTGAATCATGGATTGAATCATGTTGAGGAGGTGTTAGTGGGGGAAGATTCGAGGTATTGATTGATTGGAATACCATGGAATTGGATTCCATGACAACTCAACTCCGAGTCGGTTTTGTGTCGGGTTTGATCTGTCCTTCTCTCTCAAAGAGCACGTGCTCGAGTGAGAGGGAAAGAACTAACGGGGGCTCGGTATAACCGAACCCGAACCTGCAACCCTAGTTGATATTGTCGATTTGTTACGTATTCTCCATAAGAGGCTCTCCATGAGAGAACGTGCCTGCTTCACGGGCGATCCATCCCAATGCCTCGCAGCTGATGTTCTTGTACCGATTGCTGATATTTGGCCCATTGTGGATGTTCCCAGTGCACATCCCGGTATACGCTGGATTGTTTTCACTGCTATCCACACGAACCTTTCTCATTGCTATACGAGACAACACTCTCCCTAAGACTTATGAAGGTACCCGGCTCAAGCGGCCCTCTAGACTTACGTAGATAACCGGATCGATCCCCTCAATTACGCAGGTTCATACAGCGCTATTAAAAGAATCCCAATGCACGACCCAACCTGAGATATGACGATCTTAATGCATGGCCCAACCTGCGATGCGCTTGCGAAAGCCTCACGAGCCTTTTGCAAGGGAGGATGCAGGCTTGCAATTCAAGGGAATCTGTGATAACCCACCCCGGCGTACAACGTAGCACAAACCTACGGTTGCTAGTTCTTTCTATAATAACATTTCAAACACAATATGAGTGTCCTGGCAATCGAATGGAAGGGCGAACGTGAGAGGGATGATGTTCACGTATCGTGCTGTGTGAACGCATATCTTTGTAGAATCGAAAAAGCTGATAAAGTTGAGATAAAGTTTTATATGAAACGTCAATTTTATATGAAACGTTCGCACAATCTGGGTGTTTTATTGATTCTTTATTCGTTTTCCAATGGTAACGAATTCGGAGAATATCGTAATCAGTAAAGGACTGATGCCGAATGGATTCTCTATGGCATCATCAGGAATAGGCTTGCGATGGCGCAGAGAATGGGGAGAATCGACCGGTCGATAGACCAGTGGCTCCAGGCGTTACTGCAATGTAATTCATTAAACGTTACTAAAAATCTAGTTACCGTAATCCAGGCCTCGATGGGTCACAATCATTACAGCCCTTGCTCACCATCATTCCCACCTCCTCCTCCTCCTCCTCCACTCGTTCCCGTCGTTCTCTCATTGGGCGGTATTGCGGCTGTTGTAGTCGTGGTAGTGTTCGCCGGATCCGGGTTTGGGATCGAATTAGCGCAGAATGTCGAGCCTTCGAGTGGGTCGATGAATGGCTGAGATGGTTTTGTATCATTCGCACGAATTATGAAGGGAAAATTGCTTTTTTAACGGGCGCTAACGTAATCGGAATTTACAGTAATCCTTACGGGAGCGGTCAAGGCAAAACCAGTTCTCGATCATATGGTACTCGGATACGGTAACAGGATGCAGAACAGAGAGAGCCTAACAGAGCAAAAGGGTATTCAAGGATTCTGGAGCCGGGCCCAATCGATTGGACACTCCTGGGGGATCCTAAGGGTCCTAAGAGTATCGAGACTGGCGATTCAAAGAAGAGGAAACCAACCTGCGGACGGGAGAGGGAGTAAAATGGGGGAGAAGCGAGGGGAGGAGGGAGAGAGTGGCTATTTATAGTCCAATCTTGTTGTTGTTTATCGCTTTTCAATCATGTAAAAAGAGATGGAAATTGAGGAATTAGTTTTGTTATTGTCCATTTGTCACGTATTCGTACAATTGACCATAATAGGCCATCCATGAGAGAACGTACCTGAAAATTTCGGTACGATATATATTATTTTCATACATTTTCTGATTGCTAGAACACACGAAGGATACAATACATTTCACTGGTCGGTTGGAGCGATCTCTTCTTATATGCGAGCGCGTTTCGCAAGCAAGGGAATACCAGACGAGCGAGTGCTCAACAATCGCAGATCACTCGGCTAGTCTGTAGCCTGATGCGTGTGTGATAAGACAACTAATCGCAAAGTGAACTGTTTGATACAAAACATTGTTAGTCTCGGATGAATCTTAGTCACATCCGTTGCTTTTCTTCTCGTTTCCATGTCCGCCACTGATATGAAATCGATCCTCGGATTCTCTTCATTTGACACTCTCTATCATTCTGTCAAACTGTCTATTGCAAAACAGAGCAGATGATAAGGTGCATAAAAAGACTAGATTCTTGCTTTTCTCACTCTCGTCAGATCATGTTGTGTCTAGTGCTTTTCTTCATTCTTCTTCGTGAGTCATCTTAGAACAGTAGATTTGGTAGTTATTAAATAATTTTTCTTTTTTTCTTCCAGAAAGGGTAATCTGTCCTTGCCCCGATGGGTTCGAACTCGTACGTGCGGGGGAATGCAGAGGATTCGTTTCGAATCAGTACCTCTACCATGACCAAGCACTCCATGCGACTGTTGCGAAGTGTAATGAGATTGGAGGAAAACCAGTCATCATTCACAACTTGAATGTGAGCGAAGAATTTGAGGTTTTTTCACAGATTAGGAACGTGAAGACCCGTGAACGCCAGTATTCCAGAGGTATATGTGCATTGAACGCCAATTTCAGGATCAACTATACTGGAAGACCAAGCGACAACAGACACAAGGCAATCTCATTATTGGTGAGTAACCAAAACATTTGGCAAAGAAATAATCAAAATCAACAAGGTCTGGTATGCAACATGGAATCGAAGAAGTGGGAGTGGGCTGATGGATCGCCTATGGATTACGTGCCTACTGCGGATTGTCTGGATCAGGGTAAATTCTAACATTGAAGACGTTTTTTAACGCTTTGTCACTCGGAAAAAAAAAACGTCTATTGCTCTTGTCTGTTGTATTCGGTGAGATCTTTATTACATCATTTGAGATACTCAGTTGTTTCCAGAAGTAATTATCTGTCCTTGCCCCGATGGGTTCGAACTCGAACGAGCGGGCGAATGTCGAGGATTCGTCTCGAATCAGTATCTCTACCATGACCAAGCACTCCATGCGACTGTTGCGAAGTGTAATGGGATTGGAGGAAAACCTGTGACCATTCACAACTTGAATGTGAGTGAAAGAGGCGAGATCGGTCCACAAAGAACGCTGAAACGACTTTGTACCGCTATACGTGCAACTGCTGTTTTCGGGAAGGTTTAGGTCGATGCATTAAATCCTCATTGTATATCTCATATCCGGCGTAATTGTATCACAATTTCAGGATCAACTATACTGGAAGACCAAACGGCAGCAGACGCAAGGCAATCTCATCATAGGTGGGTCAAAAATGCACTTTTAGAATAAACATATTCAATCAGGTCTGGTATGCAATATGCAAACGAAGATTTGGGAGTGGACCGATGGATCGCCTATGGATTACGTGCCTACTGCGGATTGTCTGGATCAGGGTAATTTGCACCGGAGTTATCTAGTAACGTTTGCAGTTATACAAAAATACATTTAGGAGCCTCAACAAGTGGTAGTCGGGCGAGTTTTTGTTAGTTTGATGGCAGAAACAAATTGGCGAAAAAGAGATATTTCAGACATGACCAAAGATTGCCAACAGAACTGCAGTGCTTATCTGTGGGAGAACGGTCACTGGCACATTTGTGAGGTTTTCATGCCTTTTCGTTTTTTTTGAAAGCGAAAACCCTTTCAGGGTGCGACAAAAACAGCGATAACATCAATATCTTTTGCTCCACTCAACTGCCTCCACTACCAACGCCTTCCGGGGATGGTTGCGAGAGTTTCGAGGACGATAGTCAGGATGGAGTGTGCTATCAGGTCGGCGTATTGTGCAATTGTGCGGTTGAGAAGAATAGTTGGGGTTCGCATGTTCCTGAGATGAGTTAGCCAGTCTTCAGAAGAAGTGGAAATTACCTACTATTTCAACAATCTCAGATCGGCGTGACGTCGCAGAATTGGCAAGAGGCTCAGCGTACATGCAAAAGTTTCGGAGCTGATCTTGCATCGATTCACAGTCAACAGGTTTTTTTCTCTCTTGCACAACCCACACTTAAAGAAGCAGGAAAACTCATTCGTCCGACGCTTGGCCGTTTCGATAGGCGCATTGAGCGGAGTCTTTCTTGGAGCAAAGGCAGAGACGAGTGGGAGTAGTTTCAAGTGGACGGATGGATCGAAGTGGGATTACGCAAACTTCATGCCTGGTTTGGAATTTCATCGAAGAACTCGCAATGCGGCTTCATACAGGATATCCCGAGAACGGCCAAGGAGACTGCCTCGCTATGGACACTCAGGGCAGTGGCGGCTTTTGGGAGAATACTGATTGTTCATCGGAACTGTCGGTTGCCTGCGCTAGAAAGCGTGAGTTATTGTGAATGTTGTATTGTATAGTTCCACGAATCAATTACTTACAGAGAATGTTGCCCCTGCAACCCCCACATGCCCGAGTGGACCGTGGAAGGAAGGCGACATTGTAAGTGGGCGATTGGTTTTCCTCTGAGGAATGGATTTCAGATCACCTCACCCGGATTCCCATTCGATGCCAAAACTCCCTGTGACTTCAATCTGACTGTACCTTACGGGAAGAAAGTGCAAGTGGAGGTTTCCTAGTTCTCAAAAAAAAATGCAAAAAAGGAAAATATTGCAGATTCTTTTGCTCGAAGCGAACAATTGTTGCGACTATCTGTACACATTCGACGCCGCCGATTACTGGATCGGGGCGTAGGATTTTATTTAACACCTTATTGTCCACTTGCGTCAACGTTAATCAGATATCGATATTAGAAGAGACTTCTTTTATAAAATTAGATGGAAACGGAGATACTGATTTGAAGTATGATTATTCATCTTGCAGCTACTCCGGCCAGATGATCGACAAGACTCTGCCGTTGAGTCCGTGGAATTACCTGCGCGTCTCATGGCGACCTTATGATGCAGTGAATGTGCGGGGATTGATGGTGAGAAAACACAATTCTGTTTTTTTTTAAAATATAATGAGATAAGACTTATAGATGACGTTCCGAGGCGTGTGAACGATTGGGGTGCAATTTCGTTTGTCAAACCAAATGTTGATAATGTTGTAGCAGATACGGATAAAAGACTGAAGTCGAGTCGTTTTTTTTCATATTCGAGATGAAAATTCTTTTCTTGCTTGTCGCCTTATTAATCATGGCCGAAATGAGTCACGCCTTCATCCGGAAGAAATCCTGGCAAGCAGCTGCAAGAAGCTGCACTATTTTATGTTCACGTTGGAGTGTGGAAACGCAACCTTGAAGTTGACAGGCTGCACCTTACCGGTGCTGCAGCTCTTCGGGGAGATGTCACTATCACTAATCCTTTCACAGGGGCCATAGGGTGGTCTAGGAGGGCCCAAAACCGCCGAAAACCAGGCTTCGAAATTTGGCTCGCTGACAGATTCAGGTCGATTCTAAGGTGAGTGGTGTGATACACAGTTCCAGTTCCAAATTATTAAACATATTTATTGGACGTCTGAATACGACTGAGTATGAAATGCTATTATTTTTAAAAATATTTTTGTCAATGTCGCATCCCAATTTGTGCACGCAACGATCTTTCTTATCAATTCCATGTGATCGTGCACGCCTCGTCTCTCTCTTCCCTCCTGATATACTATGTGACTCACCCCTTTCTGGTTAGCAACATCATCGATTGTTTCACATCTTGTTGTATACCTATTTAGACACTCTTCCTCGATAATTCCACTTTGATGAACATCCTATCACTGCCTGATGTCTTTCTCCGTGAGCTTATGAGTTTCATGGAGATCAAAGATCGCGCCAGGCTCAGAGCTACGTCTAGGTAAGATTTGATGGCACCTTTTATGAAGAATGAAGACAATAGGAACATTGCAGGGCATTCGAGAATCTCGTGGCAACCACCAATGCGAGATATTTCAATGAAGGTTCGATCGAGCACCGATCAGGGAAGGGTATTTGCACAAGAATACGCAGATTCCGCTCACATAGTTCAAGATCTTCTATGAAAGTAAGACAGTCTTCCAGCTTTGAAAACATGAATTTCCCCGTTTCAGAGCTCTATCACTGTCAGATTCGGTGATACGATGTTCAAAGCAATTGATGCAAGCGAGAAACAAATTGAGCGATTTCTAAGAATGAAAAATCGGCTATTCAATGGCATCTCATTCGTGAAATTCACTTTTTCCGTTCGTTCGGGATCCTCATGAATATCAGAGCAAAACTCTATTTAGTTAACAGCCGACATCTCACTTTCCGCTGATTTCGTTCGACGATTTGCCGAGAAGTTTGCTATTCGCCAGCTCAACTTCATCATCGATTCGAGAGAGCAGTTAGTCGTGTAGGTCATTCGATCTCCAAAATTTCCAAAACTTTTCTTCTTACAGTCCAATGCAGCTCTTCGACAGTTTCCCGAAAAGCCGATACGTAATGGAACTAGGCGGATTCTGTCCTCCCAGAGAGCAGTTACTAGCGCTTCCTAGACTGCATAAACTACAAATTTTGCTATCTGCTCATGGAAGGGTAGGTTTCAAGATATCCTATCAAGAAAGCGAGAAACAACGATTTCAGACCAGTTGGTGTTTCGATACTGGAAACTGGACACTCCCGTGGACAATTTCATCCGATTTGTTCTTTATGCTGCTTGTCAGTCACTGGAGTCTTTCTTTATTCAATGCTGCAATGAATTCAGAGGATTTGAAGCGAGCCTTTCAGGTAAGATTTGCACACTGTTGTCATTTGTGCACTGTCAGAAAATCGCTTTCTCTTGCTCTTCCCTTTCACCCTTCCCGGGCCCTATCGGTGATGATCGGAGTGTGAAGCATATCGTTGCCTCGTGAAGGAGCATTTTCAGTTTTCCTCTCTTTATCTTCTGAGCCTATCTTTCGATGATATCAGACTCCAATAAAGAACAGACAGTGCGATTGCGGGCAACGAATTCGACTATCATTGGCTGGATGACGAGTCACTGCGTTCCGGATCCGCCCAGTACGAATTTCGTGGTGAGACCTCTCTGGCCATTGGAAAGTTGCCAATTTCATAGTGTGATTCAGTTTTCCCACGGTTTTCTCTGCTCTCTCTTTCTCTCGCTCCGGCCTCATAGAACGCAGTGCGAGTTATGGCATCACTGAAGCCACAAGGGATGGAGAGCGGTGTGGAGAGGTACGAATTTCGTGAAACTTTTCAAAACCAGAAAATTCGTGACGTATCTAATTTACTATATTTCCAGATCCTCTTCGAACGTTCCGTCTCTGTCTTTCCCTACACCGTCGTCCTTCGTCTGCGCTATAAACAATGTTGGATGCGCGCAGATCGATTGCAGTGGACGCGTGATAGATTCGACTATCCGAGCCTAACATTTGGGAATGGTAAGGAGCGTCGGATCGAATCGCTTCAGTTCTGAGTCTTTGATTTATGAATCTTCCAAAGATAAAAAAATCGTTGACTGTCATTCTATTTACGTGTATACGTCAAACAATCTGGCAATTCTGAGTTAGGAAAGGAAACGCTCTCCGGTGTTAGTCTTCTGTTCTTTTTCGTGCTCGCGCACGGTAGAACAGACTCGAGCCTCCAAGCATTTTGAAGCGGAACTGAGTCAGGTATGTCTAACTCGTGGTAGATCGGTAAAACATCAACTTCCAGTCGCGTTTCTTCGTGTTAGTGTTAGCCAAGGGTGATAGGCAAGGTACAATCTAAGCCTAACATTTGGAAATGTGAAGAAGTTACGTGAAAACCGTTGAATTATGATGTTTCTGTAAATGTTCTTGATATTAATAAAACGTGAAATATATAAAACGTGTGAAAATCAAATTGATCCTGTTTTGAGCGCAAACACGCGTTATAGGGATGCCTTTCTCGTATTGGAACAGTGAAGTGTACAAGTCATCCTTCGGTCGCGTTTCTTCTTGTTTGCTCATGATAAGAAAGATAAGAATACCGCTGGCTGCTTATAAGCTGGTGTTTCGTTCTTGCTCGCACGAAATTCACGCTCAACATGTGGAGGCTGCTGATCTCCTTCTTTATTCTACGTGAGTTTGACATTTCAACCTCGTGGTGTTCTTCAACTGAAAAAGACCACGTCGGCAAAATATTTTGCCAAAACGTATTTCACCTATAAAAAAACTAATAACGTTATTTGAACCAGAATAGACATAAATTTCATTTTCAGAAACCGTATCTTCGTGCCCTAAAGGATTCGATCTCGCCAGTGAGGGACAGTGCAGAGGCTTGTTATACACGGAGACGCTCTATCGCGATGAGGCGTACGGCAAGGCTGTGTCGAAGTGCAACGAGATCGAAGGCCAGACCGTGATCATCCACAATGATGAAGTGAGTTTTGCGAAGAATATCCAAATACGAGCAATGTTCTTTCCATTTCGACGAATTTTCTTTCTTCGGTTAGAGAACGATCACTTCTTCCTTTCAGCAACAACACTACTGGCAAAAACTCCAAAATAAGAAAGACGGCAAGATTATTCTCGGTACGTTTCAATTCGTATTTGTTTTGGTTCCTTACGTGTTCATGAAGGACTAACATGCGACTCCAAATCCAAGCAATGGACATGGGCTGATGGATCGCCTTTGGACTACCTGCCGTCGGAGGGGCACGATGAAGGTACCTGATCTGTTTGGACATCTGAAAGTCTTCAGTCCACCCGCACCGGGCATTGTTATCTCTTCCACTGAAAAGGAAGAGATATCAATGTCCGGTGCAACTCTGTGTTCTGAGCGCATTCTCTCCGCGCAGAGTTGAATGTATTTTTGGCAGTACAGAGACGGTCAAACGAAAAAGAGTTTTTTTCCAAACCATATTTTCAGCCTTATCTCAACCGTGCACTACTGGGTGCAGCGTGTACACGTCGAATGTCGGCCACTGGCATGTCTGTGAGTTTATCAGTGCATTCCTATCATAACAAGCAGGGATTTCGGTGTCAAAAACGACATTTTTGACGAATCGGAATTAGCTTTGAATGAGAAACAACAACTGATTTTCTTGACATGAACGAATGATTTGGGATGTGATCACAGCAGCGAATATAAAAACATTTGTTTTTTTTCCATTTTTTCATTCAATCGTATATTTTCGAAAATAGAAATGAATTGAAAATTCAGGGTGCGACCACGCCAGCGAATACGTGAACATTTGCTGCACCACGCAACTTCCGCCTCTCCCAACTCCTTCCGGGGATGGTTGCGAGAGTTTCGAGGACGATAGTGAGGATGGAGTGTGTTATCAGGTCTGTGAAATGTTATCATCATCGTTTTATCCAGATCGACGGTTTTACAATAGTGGTCATGCAAGAAAAAAAACGAGGGCATGGGTTAGAGGCATGTTAACTAGAATTCCCGATCGCCATCTCATCATTTCACACATTCTTCTATCAGACGCTATCAGACGTCTGCTATCAGAAGAGTCCTTTCTGGGTTTTTCGAGACATGCTGATAATCTGTCGCAATCTCTTGCCTGGCCTTTCCAACTACGAAATCAGTAAAAAATGGGTTTCAACGAACTTGAGATATTAGCATAATCGCATCATCTTTTTTTAGATCATTTCAACAGCCGAGAACTGGAATGACGCGGATTCCCTCTGCTACAACTTTGGCGCTGAGCTTGCATCGATTCACAATGACCATGTATGTAATGCGAAATACTTTCGAAGAGTTTCCAACAAGATTTTAGGAGAACTCCTTTATTCGGCGACTGGCCGTTTCCAAAGGAGCTGTGAACGGCCTGTTTCTTGGCGGACAGCGACCTGTCAATTCTAACAACTATCGGTGGAGTGACAACACGAAATTCGACTATGACAACTTCCGAACTGGTTTGTGCCGATTTTCGAAAACATATTTCGAAAATAGTAAAAACATTTTTGTTCAGGATACCCCAAGGATGGACAAGGTAATTGCATCGTGATGGATACTCAGAACAGTGCTGGTGATTGGACAAACAAGGATTGCGAGGCTAGACTGCCTGCGGCCTGTGTGAGGAAGCGTGAGTTTTGCTATTAATTAAGTAATTATCTTAATTAAAACTTTTCTAGAAAACTACAAGACACCCAAGTGCTCGAAGGATAAGATCAAGGAAGGCGATGTTGTGAGTCGAACGATAAAATTACTCAAAAAACCAGAAGCAAAACCCTTCAACTTCATTTGTTCAGCGCAAAAATCGAACAAATTATTAATCATTACTCCTATATAAAGCAGAGGTGTCCGTGCGTGCGTGTGTCCGGCCGGGGTAGGGGGGTAGGGGAAGGGATGGAAAGGGTCATGGAATGTTCTAGAACATTCCAGAACTTTCTTCAGAGAAGGTTCCAGAACATTCTAGAACATTCCAGAAATTTCGCAAGAGAAGGTTCCAGAAAGGTTCCAGGGGAGGAG
>LS517587.1:129105-141453 GCA_900490845.1 Pristionchus japonicus | reverse complement strand
AAGTTGACGAAACATCTCTAAAAACAACCTATAAACTGTAATGAAGTTGATTGGAGTGCAAAAAAATACATTTGGGGTGAAAAAAAAGTTGGCAAAAGATTGATGTGGGCAGGGGGATTCGAACCTGAGCTCACTTTTGCATGCTAGTCTTTTGAGGAAAAGTGATATCCTGATTTGTCGTATCACTTCGAGATTTTTTTAGTGAATTCTTCGTACCATTTTACATAATATATAAACTTTCCAGGGGGTACAAATTATTGGAACTTGGTGAAATATTTTTTTGAAAAGTTTGCGAGAGCCGATTTTTCACCTTTTTTTCGATTTTCTCCAAAAGTTGAAGTTCAAACTTTTTGAAAATTTGCCAGAATACATATCTTTCGATGGCCTATCGAATGGTATATCACATGTGGGGTAAAAGTCAAAGAGAAAAAACTCGATCTCAAAGATCAAAGATCAACTTTTTGGTCCAACTTTTCGGCTGAAGTGTATCCCACCCCTAAGGACTCTAACCACCAAGTATGGACCCCCGGGGACGATTTTGAGCAACTGTGCCACTTGCCCTCCGGATCCTGACGTTCTTACGCGGATCGTGTTTTAATTAATATTCAAGGGCGGCCACGCACTTCTAGTCGATCAGCCTGCTACACTCTTCGGTGCGACGTACTATTCGAAGACTTACGATCAGGATGAGTAAGCGACTTCATTAATTCTTTTTGATCTTTCATTATTCCTCTTTCTTTATTCCTTTTTGTTCTGTCAGAACGAACAGACCAAATATGAACATGTTTTTGTAATGTGTAATTTTCGACCTTACGAATTGCGATATCAGCGTTATCGGCGATCTCGTGTACTACATCAACGCTGCTGCTTCGCTAATCGGATTGCCGAAACCCGACCAGACGCAAGTTCTGAAGGATGCTCAGGTTTGTTGCATTTGGTCAACAATATTTGCCCCGAGATCGGACACAAAAGCTTGGACCGGAACAATATTTCAAGGACATGGCCCAACTCGACTACGCCCTGGCGACCACTTATTCGACTGATGAAACGACTCGAAGACAGTACGCGAGAAGCTACAATCCCTACTCCGTGGATGGACTGCAGAAGCTGGCGCCTTTCCTTACCTGGCAGAAGTTCTTTGAGAAAGTATGCTCAGTTTGCGTTACTTTCCGATTACAAAACATGCTCAGCCCCCTTGTTCCTATTTTAAAGACCAATCCAACGCTGCGGTGTGGTATTTGTTCCACGTAATCTGAGCTATGTTCAGGCTCTCACGCCGATCTCGACAACCGTGGATGGCTCATTCCGCTCAATCGCCATGGAAGTGGACAAACTGGCTATGCTCTCTGCCGATGTTGCATCTGGAGCGCTCGCCTCCCGCACCATCAACAACTATGTCTACATTATCGCTCTGAGTAGCGGTTATCTCCCGAGTGACACGAATTTCGTCAGTTCAGTACCGATTTCAAACCAAATATGTATCCTTTTAAGAAGAGTCATCTCAAGCAGCACCGTCGACAGAAGCGACCGATCAACAGGAAGATTCGAAGGGAGCCGAAGGTCAGTACGTCGATATTACAAGCACAAATAAGAAACACTGATGTACTTCCATCGAAGAAGCATCAGAATTATCGAAATAATTGTTTATTGAAGGTCTTCGTAGAAATAAATCTACTAGAATCTGATCATTAATCATTGTGAAAAATACAATCGTCCCAGACGCATCTGAATACTCAATCATATGTAGGTGGACCCGATGGAACTGGAAGCCAATTCACTCGTCTCCTATCGCGAGAACGCCTGCCAGAGTATCGCCACGAACTACATTATGTGGGCGAGTTCTCGTCTTTACGTCGATGCAAACTACAAGTCGGATGAGGAGAAGAATGCTGTTAGGGAACAGGTACTGAGTTTTTTTAGGGAACGATTCGTCAAATTACTATTCAGACCAATTCCATTATCCGTTCGATCCTGGTCGCTTTCCGTGCACAAGTCGACTTGTTGGACTGGATGAGTCCTGCCTCGAAGAAGGGCGCCTATCAGAAAATCGATAACCTCGTTGTCAATATCGCTTTCCCTGACTGGGTGTTGGATGACGCAAGATTGAACGATTATTACAAGGTCAGAGTTGTCTGTTTCAGATCAGGTTAACATTCCATTTCAGAACCTTGACACAAAGCAGACCGATTCTTACCTCGACCAGATGGATAAATTGAACGCATTCGGTCTCTATGAAGCTTTTTCTCCTCTTGTGAACGGAGCGCCTGCTGACCGTACTGACTTCTCCGGACCCGCTGCCATTACAAATGCTTGGTACCAGGTTAGACGATTTGATGCTCGGAAGTTCGCTAATCAGTTCGTTTCAGCCCGAGGTCAACTCGATTACATTCCCTGGAGGAATCCTTCACGAGCCGTTCTACAACCCCGATTATCCTGCAGGTTACATGCTTTCCGTGATCAGCAACGCAGATCGTAGTTGAATTTGAATTTTATGATTTCTATTCAGCCCTGAACTATGGAGGTCTCGGAGTCATCGCTGGACATGAACTGACGCACGGTTTTGATGATCAAGGCGTGCAGTGGGAGGGAACTGGAATACTCAACAGGTGAGAAACGGTTCCTATGAGCTTCTTCTCTGCGCAGCATATGGTATGGTGAATCCGAGATGTCTCGATCAAATTATGCTAGCATTAGCACTACTAAGTCTACTAAATATAAGTCATCATTACAGTTGGATGGATGCCAACTCGACCAAGGCATTCACCAACATGGCTCAATGCGTCATCGACGAGTACGACAAATTCTGCCCCCTTGGAGATGGCCAACCTTGTGTCGATGGAGAGCAGACTCAGGGAGAAAACATCGCTGATAATGGAGGTACTGTAGATGAAAGAGTTCCTTTGTTCAGCATCCTGATTGCAGGAATCCAAGCTGCTTACAAGGCATTCAAGGCTTATGAAGCTCTACATGGCCCTGATCCGCTCCTTCCTGGTTTCGCCTCGTATTTCAACGCTGATCAACTATTCTTCCTCGGATTTGCTCAGGTATTGAGACACTCCCTAAACGAAGTCGCCGAAATCTCTACCAAAAAAAATTGCAGGTCTGGTGCCAGTACCCTCCATCTCCGTCCAGCATGCTCAACCAAATTCTCAACGATCCCCACTCGCCGTCTCTCTACAGAGTTCTGGGAACGGTCCAGAACATTCCGGCGTTCCAGGTAGTTTCAAAGCCATTTGTGCAACTTCAGTGTTTCCATACTTGTTTGCATGAAAAAGGCACATCTTTGTGAGCACAATTGCTCGAAAACGTAAATAAGTGAAAATAAACAATTTAGAAAGCCTTCAACTGCCCCGCTGGCTCCACTTACGCTCCGATCGATCACTGCAACGTGTGGACTTCGGAGCCGACTTCTGGTGAGTAGCTCGGTTGAATGCAAATGTGACAGTGCAGAAATATGACGTATCGGGCAGTGATAAGATAATTCCCGATAGCCATTTTATACCCTGAGTTCTCCCTCTAGATCCGATCAAACGCCACGAGTTGTAGTAATCACATATAGTTTATCACACAAGAAACAGTACAAATATGAACACATATTGAGATGGTTAGAAGGATTGGAGGATGGATGGTGAATCATGGATTACGGTAGCTATTGCATGATGAACGCGCATGATGAGAACAGAGAAGAACAGAATAAGAGTGAAAAGGTAAAACGAAAAGAGACAAAACATTGGTAGGCTCGAACCTATGGATTGGAGGTAGGCAAGGCTGGCCTCCTTCCTACCGTACCCCTTGGGTAGGGAGTTCCGAGTAGGGGGTTTCCGCCCAGGCCTAGATTGCTGCGTCGAGTCGAGAGTCCCGCTCTCTGCGAGCTTCGCCTTTATATACCAGTTCCAAACCCTCTACCTAGCTGTCATGCCTGTACATCTCGCTTGGTACCCCCTCTTCTCTAATCCTCCTTGAATCCCATTATATTTCTCTGACCTTTAGTTATTAGACCAGATGGTCAAGAGCGGCTAGTTTTTGTCAAAGAGGTTCTAGAAAGCATATGGTGAAACCTTTGCTTTCTGAATGTCAAAATTCTGGTTTTTATACTATTCTAATATTCCAGATGTTACTTGCTTAATATTGAGTCATTGCGCGACCTTTGCGTGACTTGTTTTTGCTATTCCTCCAATTCTTCGGAATCTCGTTCGCTACTTTTCCGCTAGGATACGGTAGCTTGATTCTTCCTATGACAGTGCTAAAATCAGTATCATTGTTTCGAAGCACTTCAATGCTATCTCTCTAGATATTCCTCGAATCCATCTCAGGAGCTCCTCTCAACTCCGCGGGCGAGCCTATCGTGCCCGACAACGATATCCACGTCGCCCCCGTTGAGCGAATCTCGCCTCAGAATATGGCCAAATACGATGCGTACAAGAAGATCGAGGCGACTTACCTGGTGTGTTTCACATTCTCGAATCGATCGAAATAAGACTAGATTCATGAAAGGAGAAACAATCGAGTGATGCATGGAAAAATAACCAAAATCACGAAACATTTCTGGAGAGAAAAGTGTCATTGTTAGGCAATCATATTTCTGGACTGGAACCAGGAGAAGTCCATAAGTGCCAAAATTTCAATTCAGCAATCATCCAACTACTCTGCCGACCCTTGTGACAACTTCTACAACTATGTCTGCGGGGAGTTTGACGTTCCTGGAGCGTCTAGCACAATGAACGTGCTCGGTCAAGCCAACGACCGCATCGTCAATGACAAGCTGAACGATCCCGACTATCAGGCTACGATTACGGTAAGACAGCATTGATTTAGCAAAGCAAGATGTCGTTAGTTTATGTCGATTAGAGTTATAAAGGTTAGCTACATAGGCTCTATTATATTTTTATCATAATTACAATTGGCAAAAATGATCTTTTTTATCAGAGTCAAAGGAAGAGTGACTGGTTTGAAAATTCGTGAGATTCCAGGGCAGCGCCGCTCTTACCAAGCTGAAGACCCTCTACAACTCGTGCAAGGCCGAGACCAAGCAGCCAACCATCGCCAAAACGAACTATCTCCAACCGAAAGTGCTCAAGTTCCGCAATTACATCAACCAGGACATTCCTCTGATTGGTGGAACTGGAAATGTCAAAATCACTCCCGAGAACTACGGCGCGGCCATGGGATACCTGTCGTTCACACTTGGTGAGCTATGTTTCGTTCTTTTCTAATAATTCCTGTTTCTTTTTCACGGAACTCGTCATAGGAAGTGGATAGAAAGAAGAAAGCAATTGTTTAATTTTTCAGGAATCGACACACTCGTCTCTTCTGGTGTCGACACCAACTGGATGGACCCGCAGGCGGCTGATCCGAGTACGAAGAATGGATATCAACTCTTTGTTGATCAGGCACGGTTTTCGGTTTCATGAATATTGCACATTTATGAGAACACTGCTTAGAAAGTAGCAAATTTTTCGGGGATGGGTTAGCATGGTTATTTCTTGCACAAGTGATCGAAAAAAAAATTTTGACTAGGAAGGCTACTTCGCACATTTATTTTGGAAGGATTACAGAATTCAATGTTCTTTAGGCGACGACCTACCACCAGCGCGCGTTCTACGAAGACGCTAACTGGATGAAGCAGAAGCAGGGATACAAGAGCATGGTCGTCAAGCTGATCGAGGCGTATGCTCAGCAGGTAGAGCCCCTAATACAGCCCGCTTAGCACCCGCTCTTGGCAGAGTTGACCAACTGTAGCTCAAAAATCAATAGAACGATCGAAGCTTATGCACAGCAGGTTGGAACTTTGGCACTTCTTGGATATCTGGCCCAAGCAATACTTACAGAGTGTTCTATCCCTACCATTTTCATTTCCTACCCCCATCTGCCTACCAAAGCGGTCGTTCTGGGCCAGATAACCAAGAAGTTCCGGAACTTTGACCAGGAATAAGTAATGGAACATCACAGTATGAATCACTTCGCAACTTCCTGTCTTCCTTCCCAATCTGCACTTTCAGGACACCACCGCCGCCCTTCCTGCGAACTATGCCGACCTGATCGATGATGCACTCGAGTTGGAGAAGGTTTGTTCGTATTTCCTCATCCTTGGGGTAGATCGCTGGTTCGTCAGTGCTGAAGATGCGTAACACCTCATCGTTCTGATATTAAAAGTCCCTTCTTTTAGATAACTCGAGAAATAAAGCATACAAACCGATTTGAGGACTTCACATCTCAGACATTTGAGACGCATTTCACATTTGAAATTCAGACCATCGCCATCACCTATTCTGGCACGGACGAGGAGCGTCGCACGTACTTCAGGTAAATACATGAGACGAATCGCGAGGGGTTCGACCAAGGTGCGGTTCTCTCGCGGTCATGATAGGGGAAGAGTTAGGAGAGGGTGTATTCCTTGTTCAAGGGCTCTCATTCTACCGCTAACTGTTATTACTTTTTGCATGTACTCAATTCAGACAATGGCACCCCCTGCCTCTCGCCTCCTTCCCTGCCACTGTGGACTGGACCAAGTACTGGTCGCTCGCACCGCAGGAGGCTCAGGATTGGGTTGCCAGCAAGGATATCGTGCTGAATGAGGTGCGCAGCTTCTTCACAACCCCATTCACAAATTTATGTTTCTTATTCGTGATCTATGACCAATGAACAATGCCCCTCCTCACTGCATGCAATGAGGTTGGAGCGAAAGAAAGAGATGAAAAAGCTAAATCACATTACGAAATGGGCAGGTCTCACCACGAACTTCGCACTTGGGGAATCCGAAACGCAGTGCCTCCTTTTCAGAAGGACCATACCCCTGCCCTGTTCGACTACCTCGCCTCCAACAACGTTGATGATGGCACTGTCGTCAACTACCTCTTCATCCGAGTGAGTAATCGACGTCTCTCAATTTCACACGCTCTCTCGTCCGCCTCTAACCGGCGAGAGAGCGCGTGCAATGAAGAGACGTCTCTCCATCTCACACACTATCTCGTCACTCTGAAAGAGAGTGAATTGAGCAATGCCCTCCTAGTGATTGTGGTTCTGGGCGTCTATGGATTACCGAATCTCCGCTATTTTTTGAAAGAAACCAGAGCGTAGTTCACTCACTACTCATCAGTAGAGTTCGACAAACTCTTCATTTTGCAAACTCTCTTGCCTCTCCGACCGGTAAGAGAGTGTGCGAAATGAAGATACCATGAGCCATTTATCGAACTCCTCTGGTTTCTCGTAACCACTGGTAAACCAAAGTCCCAACCACTGGTTGGGGAAGTTCCGAAACCAGTGGTTGGCCGAAACTCCGCCCACTCTTTATGGTTTACCAGTGGTTACGAGAAACCAGAGTCTACTCTTCAGTTGCTGCTCGATATACTCTTCATTTTGCACACCTCTCGCTTCTCCGACCGGTTAGAGTGTGCGAAATGAAGAGACCATGCATGACCCGTTTATCACCCACCACTCTTCAGTTGCTGCTCGACAACGCCGGTCTCATCCCGTGCTTCAATGGCATGTGCGACGCGATGAAGAAGGAGTTGCTGGAGATGAGGAAAGAGCCCGAGCATTTGGGCAAGAGGTGGGTATTCTGATTCTCATAAGAGCAAAGGAAGAACTTTTGCACAAAGATCATGGCAAGAATTGGGACGATTTTAGACAAGGAAGAACATTCGACCATGGATGATATAATTAAGGAGTTCTATGACGATAAAAGTTCTTCATTCCAGCCGCATTCCCGGCCGTCGCCATCCCCTGCCCTCCTTCGCTATTCGTAGAGACGAGGATTATGACGGAGAGGGATGCGCTGATGAGGTGATTTCTCTCTAAACGATTCCCTGTCTGATAATGTGCCAAATGGCTTGGAAAGTACACCCGCGCTTTGCATACAGAAAGTAGATGAGAGATCGTCAGCATACAGTTTACTAAGTTGAAAACATAACGAAAATAACATTTTTCAGACCTCAATCATGGCTGATGCTCAAGGCAGAGTCTACATCGATGCGCGATTCCCGACCGAGTATGACAGGAATGAGATCAGAAGGTCAGTCTCCGTCCGATTTCAATGTCAATCAACGTGAAAGTTTGTGAACCACATAGCTAATAACACTTGGGCTCTCCTGTACTTTTTGGCAAAACCCTTTTCAACAGAGTATCCTATCCGAAAAGAGAAAAGTACAGAAGTTCCAACACGTGCTCACATTTCAGCAAAGTCACGGGAGTGATGACGAACATCGTTAACGCAATGAAATCCATGATCATGGAGCTGGACTGGATGAGCGATGATTCGAAGAGCAAGGCGCTCAAGAAGGCCTCCAACATTCGTGAGTTTACTCAAATTTTTTAAGCGTATGAAATTTTCATTGAGAATGTATCTCGAAATTCTAAAGTATAATATAATCTTCTTTTAGACATCAACGCTGCGTTCCCCGATTTCATCCTCGTCGACAAGCAATTGGACGATAAATATGCCGACCTCAAATTCGAAAAGGATGATTCATACTATGGAATGCTTGATAAGGTATCAGAGTTGCATTTGAAAATCAAATCGTGCTTCTAAGTGTTGTATTTTCATCAATAGGGAATACTCCGTGATTCTCGGCATTAGGAAGATACCGGGGAGCTTCCTCAGCATGTGGTTAAGCAAGAAGGAATGCATGAGAGGCATCGACTATTCAGGTCATTCTTTACTCGATCAACCAACAGTTCAAACTGCTCACTGCCCCGACGGCAGACAGGGGCGATTTCCTCGGCCAAACTGCGATCGTGAACGCGTGGTATGATGTGAGTGACTTCATCCTGTAATTTCCATCGATCTATCATTTGATCATCATTGGCTTTACCAAACTGACTAATTGACCGACTTGATGTAATACCTCGTTGGGAGTATCAAATAATAAGTTCAGAAATTGCTGCTCAGTAGCACACGGTTTATTGTTTGCTGTTCGACGATTGAACTAAACAATGAAATGGGCCCATCAAGAGAGACCAATTTTTTCAAGCCCGAACTCAACTCGATCACTTTCCCTGCGGGAATCCTTCAACAACCGTATTTCGACGTCAACTTCCCTGCTGGTCTCAACTATGGTGGAATCGGAATCGTTGCTGGCCATGAATTGACTCACGGTTTTGATGATGAGGGAGTGCAGTGGGATTTCGATGGACGATTGAACAGGTACAATCGCTTGATGAAGACTATCTAAAGCATAATCTTTCCAGTTGGATGGACGAACAGTCTCAGGCTGGTTTCGACGCAATGGCTCAGTGTGTGATTGATGGTGAGGAAGTGATTGACTTACCGTAACCAATTGACGCTTTCTTAATGATCGAAGAACCGAGCGATGTAGTATACTTTGTTACTGAAAACTAGATTGAGCGACACGGTGTCGTGGTATGGAAGTGTTCTTCAAGTGATCGTTTTCTTCTTCTTCTAGAGTACACAGGGTATCGGGGAGTAGACGAGTACTTCACGAATTTTCTATCCAATTTTATCTTTCCAGAATACTCCCAGTTCTGCCCTCTGCCCGATGATCGCAGCCCCCACTGCACTGACGGAGTGAGGACACAGGGAGAGAATATCGCTGATAATGGAGGTACGGTAGATCTATCTAAGATTGCCTTTCTTTCTTTCTTTCCTTCCTACGATCAAGCGTGTTCCGTTTCTAAATAGAAAATGCTTGCGCATCATGATCACGAACCACTTTTACTCATACTGTAATCAAGACGCTGGAACAGACTGGATAATAAGGAACACGATTTCAGGAGTCCACTCCGCCTGGAGAGCCTACGAGGCGCACATCGAATTGGATGGACCAGATCCGATGTTCATGGACAGAGTGTTCTCCCAGTATTCGGAGAACCAGCTGTACTTCATGAACTTTGCGCAGGTGGGTAGTTTCCAGTTATCTACTTTTATTAACCAAGCGTTACAAAGAAAAAGGCAGCTTTCATTAACAATATTTTTATTTTGCAATGTAACTCGAAGCATCCCCGAAGCTTCAGGTATGGTAGACGGTTCAGGGTTTTCAGGGTGATTTCAAGGAGACGATTATTGACATTTTGCAGGGCTGGTGCATGGGCAGGGACTACTTCACAGAGTCGTACATCTCCAATAAGCTCATGACCGACCCGCATTCCATGGGACCCTACCGAGTACTGGGCACCTTCCAGAACATCCCCGCCTTCCAAGCCAGTTTCAATTGCCCGCTGGGATCAACTTACGCTCCTGAGAAGCACTGCTCAGTGTGGGTGCCAACAAAGATGGCTTGAGCTAATAATTCATTAGATACTTGTAAATACTCCCCCCGTTCTGACTGTGTTAGTTCATTGATTTTGTTTCAAATTGGTCTACAGATAAAGGATAACATGATTTCGTTGTGCGAGCTTTGATTCCACAAGTTACATTCTGCCGCTTCGGAATAATGGGTGGAGAATCGGATCCGTACAGCAAACACTCGAACTTTTTACACATTGGAAAGACAAGCGTTTCCAGAGGGACATTGAAATACTGATGTTACATTGTTTAAAATATTTTAAACATGAACAGTATTGGCGGGAACTCAGGCGTGCATGCATCGATCAATCTTTCCATACGTGCCTGCTTACACATCGGTCAGCACTGAAATGGTACACTTGGATGTGCAGGATAAAATCTTAGACTACTTGGACCATGCTGAACTGCTGAAAATGAGAAAGGTGGGTCAAACATTAAAGGAGGTGAAATAGCAAATATTAGATGACCAATCTGACAACGCAGAACTGTAGCTATCAGGAACCATACCAGAAATCCGAAACCCGCATGTTTTTATCTTTTGTTAGAACGATTTTATAGCGACTTGGCTCTGCGCCATGGACATTGAAAGGACAGGGGAGTGGCGGGAATTTGAAAATGGAAACATGATTGTTATAGTGCGAAGCAAGAGGTGGGGCCCTAACACCCTTGTGTAGCGCAGTGGTTAAAGAGGCGATCGATCCTTCCGAAGATGCGGGGGTTCGATGCCGCCCTTAACCTAGGATTTTTGCAGACTATGACAGAGTGTTTTCGTCCATTTATTTGCTTTTAGTCCTCCTTTAAAGTAAAATTATTCATAATAATTTCAGGTTTCTAAGAGGGTCAAAGAAATTGTGCACAATCAGATCCTCAAAAGGAGGCCTGCTCGAATGCATATGAGATATTTCAGCCTGACTTGGGTGTGGTTATATTTTTTGTGAAAACACAAATACTGTAAAAACATGTACAAATTATCCTTTTCGAAGGATCTATTGAAAGGTATTTAGTAACTTTCATCTTTAGGTCCCTTTCACGGACTCTGATGAATTATTTTTCCGCGTTCGTTTTCATGATCTTGAATTATCTTCGAAAATTTCCTTACTAGTTTTCTTCAAACAAATGAACGTTCATGGAATCAAGTTCACCGGCTACTGGAGTGAGCAGTTTGTATTGGTACTTATTCAACATTCGACTCAATTGAAAATTCTTCTGGTTGAAATCAGCTCATTGAAGGCACTTGTAGTTGACTGTTATTTCAGAAGACACAATCGCATGCCACGGGCTCAGTTTCAAAGATCTGAAGCTTGTGCATGATCTGAGGATGTTTATGGATGACATCACAATTGATAAAGCTGAACTGACAGCGAAATTTCCCGAAGTTATGAAAGCTGCAATGAGGTTTCTCGAAGGGTTGACCGTAACAAGACTTCAAATTTGTGATGGCAGTCATAGCACAATGTAAGTACAATAGACTCTGTATATACACTAGCCGCCAAAATTATATCACCTCGCGTTTTTCGGCCATAAGTTCTTTGAAACTCAATCGATCTTTGCCAAATTTGGACCAGACGAGTATTTTGTGCTTGTGAACATGCCGAACGGTCACATTTTGTAAACTTCGAAGTGGAAGGTGGGTCACTGGAAATCATACGTTTCGAATAATTACTAACTTTCAGTAAAAATTCATGAATTAAATTATCTATGAGCCGTACATGCAAATTCTTATTATTTTACAGAAGATCATCCATAGAGCTATTCAACCCATACTTCACCCAAGTTCAATGAACAGCTACAGCTGAGTAAAAAAATTACAAAATATATCACAAATTTTCACTTCTCAACCCATTTATCTATTCGTAGAAGAGCTGTTGAGTCGAAACTGGTGGTGTAGCATCCCGAGATAGTCCGTAAGCTTTGGTGATGATTTGGGACTGATAGCTCCGCCCATCTTGAAAATCATCATTTTGAGTATATGGTTTTGCGCAGAGCGGTAGTTTCCGAACCGAATTTTTCCGACGATCACCCGTTCACAGGGAGAGTCTCCTATGCTTGCCTCAACTTTCTGTGAAATATTGCTGGCCTAACTCGAATAATAACTGAGTTGAGGGATG
>LS517587.1:115765-127108 GCA_900490845.1 Pristionchus japonicus | reverse complement strand
TTACGGAAAGCCAGTAATTATTCAAAATGTATGATTTCCAGTGACCCACCTTCCACTTCGAAGTTTACAAAATGTGACCGTTCGGCATGTTCACAAGCACAAAATACTCGTCTGGTCCAAATTTGGCGAAGATCGATTGAGTTTCAAAGAACTTATGGCCGAAAAACGCGAGGTGATATAATTTTGGCGGCTAGTGTAGAAAATATATTGCACATTAGAACTGACACTCATCCTTATCTCATTCAGAGATCTCATCAAGCAATTAATGATTATTGTCAACTCAGAATGCATTGAATTCAATAAGTGTAATTACGCTGATATCGTATTTGGTACGTCAGAGATAGTTCAAATTGAATGCGCGTATTCATTCTTCATTTCAGGCGGCCCACTGAGTTCAGCAGCTTCTTTCAATAAATGTGTTTCTCTAATCAACGGAAATGTGAAGAATATCAGCGGAAGAAACCTTATCACACTTGTTCTTGATGCCTTCAATCGGAAGTGTTGCAACATAAATTTCACCAAGTCATTACTGATCTCAATATCAGATGCTGAAAAAATTGCCCGAGTATGTTATTAAAGAGCGGTGTAGAAAGTGCACAAATTTTCAACAATTGCAGCTCATTCTGAGGATGAACAAGGTTGTGGGTTTTTCCGCATCAATCAAAGCCAAACACAACATAAATCTGCAATATGGGCCACTCAGAGTTGTAATTAGAAGAGGGGACATTACATGTCCCAAGATCATTGAGATTAAACATATTGAGACTGACGCTCATGTTCACCGAAACAACTAACTTATTGAAATGTTAAATAATTATCCACAGGAATAAGCATGTCGAATTCTTGTAGACAGATTATCGCTAAATTTTCAATCCCTATGGTCTCCTTGTATGATCCCCAAAATAACAACAATTGAGAAAAAAAGTGAACATGTCAAATTTATTATTGAACTAGTAACAACTTCGTACAATATGTACAGTATGACTGCTATCAAGGGGAGAATGCTTAACAATACAATGTTGCAGCTCATTTTAGGCCATATTCGAGGGCACCCACACCGAGCAGTGCTTCTCAGGAGCGTACGTTGATCCCAACGGGCAATTGAAGTTAGCTTGGAATGCAGGGATGTTCTGGAAAGCTCCGAGCACTCGGTAGGGACCGAGGGAGTGAGGGTCGGTCATTAGCTTGTTGGTGACGTAAGCTTCTGTCAGGAATGACTTGGCCATGCACCAGCCCTGGAAAAATTACATTTTGTAGGAATCTTAATAGTAGGAGTGAATTCCGAAGCACTCACCTGCGCAAAGTTCATGAAGTACAGCTGGTTCTCCGTGTACTGGGAGAATACTCTGTCCATGAACATCGGATCGGGTCCATCAAGTTCCCGGTGGGCTTGGTACGCCCTCCATGCGGAGTGGACTCCTAGAATTTGATCACTGTCAACTGTATTGTTCTATTCTAGCGTGAGCGTGACAACCGAACAAAACCTAACCTCCATTATCAGCGATGTTCTCTCCCTGCGTTCGTACTCCGTCAGTGCAACGAGGGCTGCGATCCTCAGGCAGAGGACAGAATTGGGAGTACTCTGAAATCAGTTCCGGTTTCAGATTGAGAGAATGGCGCAATAAGCTCACCATCAATCACACACTTGGCCATCTCATTGAATCCCGCCTGCGATTCAGCGTCCATCCAGCTGGAATTATTTTATTGATTTTTTTAAATATTTTTAAAAGTATCAAAAATACCAAAGAAAGTATTGAAAGTCCAAGTGTCGAACCTGCCAATCCGTCCATCGAAATCCCACTGCACTCCCTCATCGTCAAAACCGTGAGTCAGCTCGTGACCAGCGACAATTCCGATGCCACCATAGCTCAAACCAGCAGGGTAATTGACATCGAAGTAGGGTTGTTGAAGGATTCCAGCAGGGAAAGTGATCGAGTTGAGCTCGGGCTGGAAAGATTGTAGTTAGCAGTTTTCGTTATTAGTAATCACTCTAGCTGACTCACCCACAGAGGGTGAGGCTGTAAACGCGATTAAACGCGATTATAGTAATATGAAAACAAAAATGATTACCTGATACCAGGCATCAACCAGAGCTGTCTGTCCGAGGAAATCGCCTCGGTCTGCCTTGGCAGCAGATAGCATGTTGAACTGCTGGTTGATAGAGAAGACCAGGACCTGGAAAAAGCTTCCATCACTTCAATTCAAACAATTCCCCTCGGGGTTCATCTGAGATTTCGAAAAATCGTACCTTGTCAAGCATTGCATAGTACGAATCATCCTTGTCGAAGGTTAGATCAGCATATCTACCATCCAGTTCGTCGTTCTTGAGAATGAAGTCGGGATAGGCGGCGTTCACTTCTGAAATGAACAATTTTATTTCAAAATTTTCATCATTATCTTGCGTTAATTTTGCACTGTCTGAATAAAGTAGTAAGAAGTTAAGAAAAAACTAACGAATATTGCCAGCCTTCTTGAGCGCCTTGGACTTCGAATCCTCAGTCATCCAATCCAGCTCCATGATCATGGACTTCATTGCATTGACGATGTTGATCATTACTCCGTAGGTCTTGCTGGAAAGGGCTTCGATGAAACTCTTCTTCGGGTTCTATCCGACCCTCATCCGCTCCGAATAAAATGTCAAGCGGAAAATGAGAAATGTAGGGATAGAATATTCTGGGGTTGTAAGTCGGTCAGAAACCGAAGAAGTGCCGAAACTTCATAGAACAGTCTTTTCGTTCTTAATTCTGGCTGATCAGTATAACACCTTATCACTTTTCTTGGATCAACGCTGTGAACATGAGTAAGATACTCACTCTCTGATAGCCTTTAGGTCATCTTCAGTCGGGAACCGGGCATCGATGTAGACTCTGCCTTGAGCGTCCGCCATGATCGCTGTCTGGAAGGGTAGTTAGTGCAATTATTCGATAAACTAGCTCTTGATCCTCAATCATCTCATTTTTGCAACGTTTACGTGTGGAGTTTCAGCTTAGCTCACGCTCGTGCTTTCATTGTTTCTCGAAATTCAAACAATTGGATCAACATTCACCTCATCAGCACACTCCACTCCATCCTCGTCGGCATCGTTGAACTGGGTGAAGACGGGACGGGGATGACGGAGTCCGCGAGGGCGGTGTCTGAAGTGATCATAGACATTATTCATCGGCACTCCTGCACTTTCCCGGATAACCCCAAATATCCCCATAACTTCTTCCATCCCGAACCACCAACCCAGCGGGAAACATTTTTTTTAGGGAACCATTGCAACTCATTTCATTTTCATCACATTGTCCGCGAAAGTGCAGGAGCGCCTATTCATCATATATCGCATCTCTAGTACGCGTCGTTTTCTACGTCGTTCTTGGATCTGTTGAAACTGTTTTCGTCTTGACTATTGAATGAACGGAATAAGAGATCAACTTGATTAACGGATATTCACCTCCTGCCAATGTGCTGTGGCCTCTTCCTCTCCGCCAGCTGCATCATCACTTCGTTGCATTCTCCACTCGCGCAGGGGATGAGATAGGCGTTGTCGAGGAGGAGCTGAAGACCATAATGTAAAATCGCAGCCTTTCCATGTCACACAGTATCTCTCACAATCAGAGTGACAAGTGTGCAGCAGTCACCCAATATACAGTCCTAAGAAACGGAATAAAATTTTAATCGAGTTGAATCGAGAGAGTGTGTGAAAATGAGAGACGCGTATTACTAACTCGGATGAACAGATAGTTGACTAGATCCGCGTTGTTCGTGTTCCCGAGGAAGGCGAGCATGTCCTTCGTGTAAGTTGGCTGAAATTCTACCAAGTTTCCAGTGTTCAACAGCTTCGAAAAATAGATGTTAACGTTTGCTGATATTTACGACATGGTATCAGTTTTTAGAGCAGAGATGACATACCTCATTCACAACAATATCCTTGGTCGCGTCTCCGACCCAGTTCTGCACGATCACAGGGCCCATCTTGAAGTACTCGACCTGAAAATGAAATTGGGAATCGAATAGAGATTAGAGTTTTCATCATTAGAGGTAATGTGTGCGATGAAAAGACAGCGACCCGTATTTCGAACTCTAGATTAGGGATGTCAGAATTAAGAATGACTCTCCTCATTTTCCACTCTCTCTAACCGATCAGGCAGGCGAGAGAGTGTGTGAAATGATGAGAGTCATTCTTAATTTTGACATCCCTACTCTAGATAGTATAGTGTACCCAGTTGATGGTCGCAGGCAGGTCAGCGATCTTCTTCGGGTTCCACTGATTCGCGTAGGTGCGACGCTCCAGATCCGTGCCGCCATAGGTGATCGCGATGGTCTGAATAAAGAACCTTTCTAGTGCTCTGATCCATATTTTTTTTACTTCAAGCTTGTAACAATGAGTGTTATAGTTATCATGCAATAGATGAGCACAAATGATTACAACGCATGTGAACGGTAGCATACCCGCTCCAACTCCAGCGCTTTGTCGATCATGTCGTCATACTTATCTGGCAGTTGAGCGGTCGTGTCCTGTAAGCAACAACAGTCAACAAAACATTGCTTTCATGCTTCAGCACAGGTCCAACGAAGAGTATAACCGAACCGTCCTACTGTGAATGCAGTTACGGGTCACTGGAAATTAGAGTTCGAAATGCGGGTATTCGTCTCTTCATTTTACCCACTCTCTCGTCGCTCTTATCGGTGAGAGAGCATGTGAAATGAGGAGACGCCGACCCATATTTTGAACTCTACTAGAAATGTTGGCCGGTGAATCAGTGTGCGAAATGAAGAGATCACCTGCTTGGCATACGCCTCGACAATGGTCTTGACCATCGCCTTGTATCCTTGCTTCTGGTGCAACCAGTTCTCGTCCTCGTAGAACGCGCGGACTTGGTAGGTTGTAGCCTGAAGATAGGTCATGATGATGCCACTGATATGAATTTACTGACGCACTGCTCCGGCGAGCGAGGGGAGGGAGGAGGGGAGGTGTAATTTTCGCACTTTCAATTCAAGAAACGAGGGATGGATTTTTTATGAATTTCAGGAATGTCTATAAACGCAGTTGTAGTAATGAAGAACATACCTGGTCAATGAACAGCTGATTTCCGTTCTTCGTCGTGGGAAGAGTCGCCTGGGGATCCGGCCAGAAAGTGTCGACCATCGGAGTGACCAGCGTGTCGATGCCTGCATTATTACCCATGTTAGAGTCATCCGAATTACTCGTAACTCGGAAATGACTTACCCAGTGTGAACGACAGGTATCCCAGAGCTTTTCCATAGCCTTCTGGTGAGATATCGTTAGCGCCCGTTCCTCCAATCAGAGGGATGTCCTGGCTGAGGTACTTGCGGAGGTTGAGCACTTTCGGTTGGACGTAGTTCGTGGTTGCGATGGTTGATTGTTTGGCCTCCTTCTTGCATGAATTGTAGAGGGTCTTGAGCTTGGTGAGAGCCGCGCTGCCCTGGAATTCAAATTGTTTAGTTATCACATCATTCAGCATGTCATCCAATCAATAAAAGAATTGGTATTTGTGGAGTTCCCGGAAGAATGTCTACCAACCATCCACTCTGTCCGCCACCTTGCGTTAGGCAATTCAAGTCATAAAATGAAAAATGGCTGAAAGATATCCGTTCTTCCGGAGAACTCCACAGGTGAATTTTTTTCCAAAGCATTTGCAGCATCCTAATTCAGAAGTTTGGACTTTTTCAGACTGCTCTAGACTTCGGAATCGTGTGAATACACGTGAGCTCAAAGGAAGATCTCACCGTGATCGTAGCCTGATACTCCGGCTCTTCCAGCTTGTTGCTGATGATCACGTCGTTTGCTACATCCAAGTCGTACCTGAATTGGCATAAATTAAGATTGTCATCGTTTGTCATTGATTTATCCCTATCTAGATCGTCTAGAGTGCGGCAAGCAAGAGTTGCTCTCCTCATTTCACGCACTTTCTCACCGGTCAGAGTGGCGAGAGAGCGTGCAGAACGAGGAGAGTAAACTCGTGCTTTCCGCACTCTATCCCTGCCATTACCAGTGACAATGATTTTATCACTGTCATTTTCAGCGATTGTCATTGCCATTGTCATTCTCATTGCCATGATACTTTTCATGGATGTCTTTCAGGGTCGCTGTCCTTCTCATTGTCATGGCCACAATTGTTGTCGGCATACATCGTTTGCTTTTCTCCGGGGTAGTTGCCGCAAGTGTAGTGATAGAAGTCGTCACATGGGTCCACGGAGTAGTTGGCGGATGCCTGAACACTTTTACTGCTCATTTTTTCTCGCGTATTGTTTTCAGAATTTTCGACAGTTATACAGTAGAGATTGTAGCACAGAATTGAAATCAAATCGGCAGCGTAATGAAAGAGAGACGAACCTTGAACGTGGCTTCGATCTTCTTGTACGCTTCATACTTAACCATGTCTTGGGGAGAGATTCTTTCAACAGGAGCGATGTTGACATCGTTGTCGGGAACGATCGGTTCGCCCGCGGAGTTGAGAGGGGCTCCTGCGAATTAGATGCATCATTCTTGGATTAGCATGAGAGCTGATATTTCGGAAATTTTGATGAGTTGATATTGAAATTCAGTTGTGAGCTTGGTAAATGTCTATTTCGCATGTTGAATTACGAATTGAACAGATACGATTCTATTCAATCGAACGCTCACCAGAAGTTGGCTCCGAAGTCCAAACATTGCAATGCTTCTCTGGTGCGTACACAGAGTTGGCAGGGCAATTGAAGGCTTTCTGGAATGAGAAATCGCTCAAGATACTAGTACAGATAGTTCCAACAAACCTGGAACGCAGGAATGTTCTGAACCGTTCCAAGCACTCTGTAGAGCGACGGCGAATGAGGGTCTTTCAGGATTTGATTGAGCATCGAGGAGGCAGATGGAGGGTACTGGCACCACACCTGCAAAGCGTATTTTGAACAGTTGAGCAAGGAGAACTAGGTGTATAAACTCTGTTTGGGAAGATCATCAAATTTTCAACAAGAATGGAAGGTGTTTCAAACCTGCGCGAAACCGAGGAAGAACAGTTGATCAGCGTTGAAATACGAGGCGAATCCAGGAAGTAGCGGATCAGGTCCGTGAAGAGCTTCGTAGGCCTTGAACGCCTTGTACGCGGCTTGGATTCCTGGAATCAGGATGTTGACCCGGTGAACCCTTCCTTCTACCGTATACCTCCATTATCAGCGATGTTCTCTCCCTGAGTCTGCTCTCCATCAACACATGGTTGGCCTGCACCGAGAGGACAGAATTGGTTATACTCGTCGATCACACACTGAGCCATGCTGGTGAAAGCCTTGGTGGAGTTGTCATCCATCCAACTGTAATGATAATTTAGCAGTGTTCTCATTTGATTGAGTGACGCCCAAAATGCGGATATCAAGACGCCATCTCAATGTATACTCCGTAAAAAGGATTCTTGGAGACGGTTTCTTACCCGTTCAAGATGCCAGTTCCTTCCCACTGCACTCCTTGATCATCAAAACCGTGAGTCAGTTCATGACCAGCAATAACTCCCAGTCCTCCGTAGTTGAGTGCTGCAAAGAGGCCCAGTCTCGTTATCGAAACAAAAACCCGTCAATAAAGCTGTATGTGGTTCTCCGTAACATGGTACCGGCTCTAAATGCCAAACAAATTACCTGCAGGGTAGTTAGGGTTGTAGAAGGGCTCGTGAAGGATTCCTCCAGGGAAAGTGATCGAGTTGACCTCGGGCTGAACAACTTCGGTATTCGTTATCGAATCCCAAAGAATTTCATCATCTAACCTGGTACCAGGCATTAGTAATCGCAGCGGGGCCGGAGAAATCAGTTCGGTCAGTGGGGGCTCCATTGACAAGAGGAGAAAAGGCTTCATAGAGACCGAATGCGTTCAATTTATCCATCTGGTCGAGGTAAGAATCGGTCTGTTTTGTGTCCAGTTTCTGAAAATTTATTTTTGATGCCGCCCTAAATGAGTTGACAATGAAGATTGAGAACTTACCTTGTAATAGTCAGTGAGTCTAGCATCATCCAGAACCCAATCGGGGAAAGCGATGTTCACTACGAGATTATCAATCTTCTGATAGGCGCCCTTCTTTGAGGCCGGACTCATCCAGTCAAGGAGATCGACTTGGGCACGGAATGCGACAAGGATTGAGCGGATGATCGAGTTTGTCTGAATAGTAGTTTGACGAATCGTTCCCTAGAAAGACTCAGTACCTGCTCCCGAACGGCTTTCTTGTCCTCATCCGACTTGTAATTTGCATCGACATACAATCGGGAGCTCGCCCACATAATGTAGTTCGTGGCAATACTCTGGCACGAATTCTCGCGATAGGAGACGGCTGAATTGGCTGAGAGGTCCATCGGGTCGACCTACAAGCTCATACGTTAGGACAATTCAGGGGCTTCTTCGATGGTAAGGATGTCCTAAGGATGATGTAATATGAAAAAATACGCACCTTTGGCTCCCTGCGAATCTTCCTGTTGATGGGCCGCTTCTCTCGACGGTGCTGCTTGAGATGACTCTTCTACAAATGATTGATTATTTGTCTCGGAAGCAGCGTTGACTGACCAAATTGACGTCAGCCGGTAGATAATCGCTACTCAGGAATGCAATGTAGACATAGTTGTTGATTGTTCGAGAGGCGAGTGTTCCAGCTGAGATGTCGGCAGAGAGCATAGCGAGTTTGTCCACTTCCATGGCGATTGAGCGGAACGAGCCATCGACGGTTTTCGAGATGGGCGTGAGCGACTGAACGGTGGCATTGTGTGATCTCCGAGAGTCGAACTCGACGCGTCAGCTTACCGGGCAGGTGTTCTGTGATAACTATTGCAAAAAGATCGCTTACCTTGCTGAAGAAAGTGTTCCAGTTGAGGAAAGGCGCCAGTTTCTGAAGTCCATCCACGGAGTAGGGATTGTAGCTCCTCGCGAATTGTCTTCGAGTCGTTTCATCAGTCGAATACTTCATTGCAAGATCGTAATCGAATTGGGCCATATCCTTGAAAGTAAATCGTTATTTAAGTATTTAAGTACGATCGACGTTCAGAAATAGAATGTGGAAAGCACGAGTTGGTCTCCTCATTTCACACACTCTATCGCCGGTCAGAGTGCAAAAAGAGCGTGCAGAATGAGGAGAGTCAACTCTTGCTTTCCGCACTTGATTCAAGATCTGTGAAGTGGTGCAAGCAACAAACCTGAGCATCCTTCAGAACTTGCTTCTGGTCGGGTTTCGGCAGGCCGAGCAGTGAAGCTGCAGCGTTGATGTAGTACACGAGATCGTTGACAACACTGAAGATACGAAATTATTTTAGTAATTGATACAGTTGTAGGCCCATTCGATGAGCGAAGCAGATCTTGCATTGAGATATGGGTGATAGGACAGGAAGGTGGAAGACAACGCACTCATCCCGGTCGTAAGTCTTCGAATAATACGTTGCTCCATAGAGAGGAGCCGGCTGATCAACGAGCAGTGCGTGACCGCCCTTAATTAATTTATTGATATTTAATTATTTATTAATTAATTAACTACCTTGGCATTGTGCGGGTCCTTCCAATCCGTATCGACTCCGACATCGACAAGAGAAGTCAGGCCACTGATGCCGATTGAGTAACCTGAACAGGGTTGCACATTCTAACTTCAGGCTACTGAACGCCACTACACTTCATGCCAAACTAGACGCTAGAGGTATTGAAAGGACACGGCGTTTCTGGAGTTTCTGATAGTTTCACTCCTTATGAAGTTTAAAGACTTACCAAGGAACGCAGCCAACTGCTGGGGCGTGGCCGCAGTCGTCTCGGCAGGATAGAGAGCCGGAAAGCCGAAACCGGGATTTGCCGCACGAAGATCGTTGAAGCTCTTCTTTGCTTTTGCGGCTTGCTGGTCTTTCTAAACAGGTTTTGATCAAAATAACAATTATTGGTGTTTCTGTCGCTTATGCCCAACCCGGCGATATCTTCTTCTTAGGATAAGCCCGCGGATGGATTAGAGGTAACGGAAAAAACAGATTAATGAGTTATGAAATCCTCACCGTCCATGCTCCCTCAACACACTTGTCGTAGAACCACTTCATCTGTTGGACGGGGATGGGCTGCAATTTGTATTTTACTCTATTTTTATATCAAAATTTGGTGGAAATTTGGTAAAGGAACGAGCAAAAAAAGCTTACATCCATACGTCAAATGGGGTCTCCCGGGTGAAATTTTGCCGATATGCCCAAAAAAATTTGCCGCCATGGCCTAAAACTCAAAAATGAATTTTTCTAACATTTTTTCCGAATATTTTAGCATGAGTCTGATCCAGCAGTTTTTATTTAATTGCTTCACGTCTGAACAAAATGATAAAATGATACCGAATAACGTGATTATTCGAAAATAATTCGAATGATCATTCGTTTTGCCAATCCAATGAGAGGCCATTCCCCTCTATCTAACTCCACTCCCCAACAGCGCAACGACCGGCTCCGTTGGTCATCCGAATGTGAGAATGTGGGGGAGGAGTATTCGAAATGGAAAGGATATTCGACTGACCTTATGTTTACAACCTCTAAATTGCCCCTCCCCTTCTCTTTACGATGTCTGGAGAGACGCACACTTCCGATCTACCCACTGGCATGCCGAGCAAGGATCGGAGTCTCGTCGTTTCCCACACTATCTCGCCGCTGTCTAACCGGCGAGAGAGCATGTGGAATGGAGAGACGAGAACCTCTCTCTGACCCCTCTCTCCCTCTCTCTCGCTGACCTCGACCGCAGCGCTCGAGCTCGCGTTGCGGCTATTCTGGGGCTTGACTCTTTCAAGGCGTTTTACAAAACTTCGAGGTTGCCGCATGGGTTGTGAATAATGCACAACATAAGTAACATATCGAACTACCTACAGACCGAAAATCGACCCATGCGGTGACCTACTCACTGAGAACAAAGGGAAATAAAATGACAAGTAGTCAGCCCACATACCCGAGGATTTAACAGAGGCGATCAGCTTGGTTAGCCGATATATTACACTAATTACTACGTTTATATAACATAAGAATCAGGAGAGAATGTACCAGCCGAGGAACTAGAAAATTCAAACCCAATTGGAATCAACCATATTATGTTGGGTACGTACCCAGGTGACAAGGATTCGATGTGTCCGGTCATCGTGTCCCACAGCCGCTTTTTAGGAAATTTCCGGTTCTGGATCCGGCTGTAGTGTTTCTCAGCTTCCAGTTGAGCTAGAAACTTGTTCTACGGCTCAAAATACGCGCAAAAATATGAGAAACAAGAATCTTTTTAAAAATAGAATTTTCGATTTTTTTCGACAAAGTTATGATGAAATAACGGAAGTCAACACCGAAAAATTAAAGTTGCTGCTTCTGTATGCTATCCATCCCCGGATTTTTATTGCAGAATAT
>LS517587.1:95566-111751 GCA_900490845.1 Pristionchus japonicus | reverse complement strand
TTGCGCATATTTCAAGGTCACCGCGTGGGTCAGCTATTTGATACACAAAACAAGGTACTTTGAAGTATTTTTAGCCAAAATATTGACCCACGCGGTGCCCTAATTGCTGAGAACGAAGCAAAATGCTTTCGAAGGAGTTTTCGGGAGAGTTGATTTTACGATGAACTTTAGGCATATCACATTTCGGTATTTCGAAATTTTACAAGACCGCATGGTATGCGTTTGAATTCCGCTACGTTAACTTACATTTTGAAATTAAAAACAGCCCAAAAAGTTGAAAACTCGCCGAGAAATTTGATTTTAAAGTGATGGAGAGTTCAAAACAGCATTTATTGAGTACGCGAATATGCATTAGTACGCTTTCTTCTGCCGACCTTGACTATTTTTTAAAATATTTTCAAGGACTTAAATTTAATTTTAATTTTATTTGCTCAACATTTTATTTTTTATATCGAAAATGGATTATTGATGCAAATTTTGCCGACGTGCCAGTGTGCGATTTCTCGCCAAAGTGCCGAAGTGCACTCTGCTAATAAGCAGACCCATTTGACGTATGCTTACATCATTCTTGAAGTATTCCGGGCTGTTTCTCAGCTCCTTGACCATCGATTCGGCGATTTGATCATCAGAGACGTCAAAGGACATTCCTTGTCCCTTCGTTCCCGCACCGCAAGTGTACTCGTAGAAATCATCACACGGATTGACAGTGCGGTTCATCCAAGAACTAAAAAAATCTATTTATTTGATGCTACATCTTGAATTTAATGGCTTAGTCAAGTATAATGAAGAAAATGCGTACGATAAGAGCTGAGTCATTCCTGAGTACGCTCCGTATCTCGGATCATCCTCCGCAATCGGTTCCGGGTCAGGAATGGTGTCCTCATTCGGTGCATTGGTTGTTTGAACTGGAGGATCAGTTTTGAGAGTTGTGGGAATGGTAGGCAGAGTTGAAGTCGGATGCGCGGTAGTAACAGAGGGATCGGCAGTAGCTGCAATTCATAGCTTTTTAGCAGATTTTTTTCTGTGATGACGCAGTGATGTTTCTCTGATGGAGTAATCTGGATCAAAATGACTGCGGCTCAAGAAATGATGATTTCCTTTTGTCACGCTTGGCATCACTCTACCCATCTGTCTCGCATTGCGGAGTGGCTTTCAATTCTGAGCAATGTAAGCAGTCAACTGATAAGGGGACGAAAGCGAGCGGGCAAAAGATCAAACTGAGGAAAAGGAAAATACTAACTATGTCTTCAATACTTACTTCACATCTAACTTGTTGTAACAAATCTAACTGTAACTGCAACGTTGTGAAATTAAAAGCAAAATCGACAAAAAAATGAAAAGAAACTCACTGAACTGAGCACTCAGCGAATTGAGTGTATCCTGCATGTTGAGTACAGTGACGAGCGAGGCGATACTCATGCCCAGTATGCCCACTATCGCCACTAGGACGGCTACCTGTAAATTGCAAATTTTGAACGTTTCTTTGTCCTATTTTCACACTACTTTTCAAGAAAATCAAGTACTGGAAATATCCGATAAGTTGTACTACGACAAACAACTGCTTTAGAAAAAAGAAAAGCAAAATACTTACCCCGAAGACGATTTTGATCACCTTCAGCATGGTGCCGTGCGTCTTGGTGAGTGATGATTTCTCGCCGAAACTTATAAGCTCCGGCTCTTATCATCCTTCGCATCAGAGATTGCAGTGAGCGGCTTATTTTCGTTCGTGAGATATCAGCACGTCGAAAATCAGCACTGAATCATTCTGACTTGTGAGCGAGTATCGCGCGAGATCTAACGTGCACTGAACTGATGCTCACAGTTCATAAATTGAGCAAGCTAGAATTTGCCGAGAAATCACAATTACTCATCGTTCAACTGCTTTATGATGAGCGTTACAAGAACTTGAAGTAAGAATTCTACATGATGATCTTTCCCGACTCTTGCTGATATGCATTAATTAATTAATCCTTTGCAAGCTTCATCGAAAATTATAGTTGACGTAGATGCAATGCACCTACTGGAAAGGATCTCTGCGAAACCATGGCAGCTGATAACTAGTGTAAACTAAACCTGGTAGTCTTGCTTATTTACTTCTTTACTATCCTTCTCTCATGATCTCAGTTTACGTAACGTAGTTTCGAATTTCAGAATGGCAGTAATCGTATCCTGGTCGTTGATTTCCGACATTTTTCTCTGTTCACTCTACGTTTATCTCCTGATTCGACTCGCCACAGCGTCCGATGACTACTTCAGAACTCCATTCTACACATTTTTCGTTGTCACAGGTAGAACATCTCAATTTGAATGCCTTTGAATTCGAAAATGTAGGCTTCTACAGCGTTCTCACTGTAACTACGTTTCAAACCACCTCGGCGTTTGTTGGGAATCCCTTGCAGTATTATGTTTACAAGCCAACTTGTGTAAGTCTGGGATGCAGACTTGAAATCACTTGCGAAATACAGGGTTTGAATGCACTCGGTGCAGAGGGTGCAACGTTCGGAAAAGCCGTAATTGCCATTCATCGCTATTTCGTCATTCGCAGTCACGATTTTGCTGAAAAAGTGCTTCCTACCTTCACATCCTAAATCTCATAATACGCATTTTTCCCCCAGAAATGGTCACGTCAACTGATTCTTCGAATCTTGATTGTACAATTCGTGTTTTCTGTCATAACAACAGCCCCGAATTGGCCGGCCGATTACGTTTACAAGAACATGACTACGAATGATAACGTAACTAACAAAATAGTAGTAGGAATCGCGGACATTAATACATTGGTAAGGCAAAATATCAACGCTAAAATGAATTTGCATGTTCAGATCATGAAAATCACTGCGATCGCCACGTATGTCGTCTACATCATCTGTAACAGTGTATTTACTGTTCTTACAAGTAGACAGTTGCTCAAATTGAGAAGGATACTAGAGGTTTAAGATCCGTTAAAACTTTGTTTAAACTTCTTTGTATTACAGGACAACTCCGCAACATCGCGCAAAATCATGGTACAACAACGAAATATGTTCATTATCGTAATCGTTTGTTCATTGACACATCTCGTTAAGGCGTTGCATCAGGTTTTTTTTGAAATCTTCAAAATGTTGTATTAAAATGTTGTAATGTATTTTTCTAAGCAATAGCTTCAATTTCAGTTCTCGATGGCTGCATTGACGTATACAGGTCTCGATGATATATTTCAAACTGTATGGACTTTCGTAAGTCATTTCTCTTATGTCATAGCTATTAGGAAACAGGTGCAAAGATCGTGCGAAAACGGAGAACAACATTGCATTGCACCTGTTGTGGACTTGAGTATGGGCTAAACAGTAGTCGATGTAGATATTGCTACGCAGATAACACTAACAAAAACTATTCGAAAGTCGATAACTGATCCGTTACAGTACCCTCTCATCAATGGTCTCGCCACCTACGCTGCTCCCATATGTCTGGTCGCCCTATCTCCGAGAGTCAGAGCAAGACTTATTCCGATTCGATACTTCATCAACGAGACAACCGTCGAGTCGATAACATCGTCTTCCAATAGATCTGTGAAATAAATAAATCACTTTTAATTTGTAGTTTTCTCAACATTTTCTGCTGATCTCAATCAAATCAACATCGCTTTATTTCCGAAATACAGCCAAGGTTTTGTCCAGGCGGGGCGGGCGCAGGAATGCTTTCATGCTGGATTTTTGATTCTGCTCCTGTCTTCGCCATCTCAACGTACATCGAATTGAGAACACTTTATTGCGATAATATTCATTATCCAGGAGGAGCTGGAGTCGGCGTGCTGGCCTCTGTGGTTGCACCTGCCGCTGGCGTGGTCTTGAGTGTGGAGGGAGCGAAGATGATCGGGCGACAGGTCTTGCAGCAGTACTGGAAAAGACAGTCATTGTGATCGAAATTGGACACGGGATAGTGTACGGGATAGTGGGATAGTGTGCATAATATCGCGTTTTGAAAACAGAAATTGATGACAATGCAGGTGATAGGAGGGTATTGAGTGTATAATTGCGGAGTCACCTGAAGTTTCATCGCATTCGAGTAGTCAGGACGGGCGCAGAAGTTGTTCGAAGCCACCCATGAAGCGCAGCTGAAAGACTTCATAATTCATTCAAAGTAACTTTCCGAGTTTTACAGTTTTAGTGTTACTTCGCATTTGCATCTACACAATCGTCAGGGTCTTGCGCCAAATGGGTTTCATGTGATGATACCCAATTGCCATATGGCGTAGATTAGAAATCTCACTTCGCATTCGCGTCCACACAATCAGTCAGTGTCGATCCGCCTCCAGCCGCCGTTTGGGTCCCGTCCCTGTTGCAGAAGCCGCAACTGCAATCATCTATTCGTTACTTTGATTATTCCGGAGTCTTTGACAGTGCTACGTATGCAGTGAAACGCCGTACATCCTGTTGATATGAATTGATCTCAACTTCAGTATTCATTCGCCGCACTGCCCCATCGAGAAAGGGAAGAGGGAGGAATTACTCACATCACTCCGCAATACATCTTCCGCATGTCCATCGTGTACCCAGTGTTAACATCCGTAATAAGATTCAACGTGTTTAAAAAATGACGATGTGTGAGAAGTGTGTTTGGTGGTGATGGTTCAGGAATGTGCGCAAGTGAGAAATATAACCAAATATCTCACATCACTCCGCAATACTTCTTCCGCATGTCCATCGTGTAGCCAGTGTTCGTGCAGTACCCGTTGTTCTTCCACGAGGCACATCTGATTAATTTCATTCATCTTTTTTCTAACAAATTGTCGACCCGTATCCCTTGTTCTGAGACTAGAGAACCAGAAGGAAGGTTCAAGGGTGCGCGGCGTGGGATGGAATGAGAGGGAAAGTGAAAAGAGTGAACCCTTGCGCAAGGGTTTCGAGCCCTTGCGGAAGGGTTCACTCATTTCTCCCTCCCCTTCCCTCCCTCTCATTCCTTGCTGTGAGAGAGCGGCAGGGCTTTCCCTCATCCCTTCCTTGAGCCTCTCTATCTGAGACACAAGCTATTGTAGATCAAGAAGCGGTTTGTGGAACTCACGCCGGAGCATCATTTCCAGTGCATTGGGAGGAGACTCCCGGAACGAAGGCGAGGAGGACTACGGTAGTCAGAGGGGATCGCATGCTGATTGATGGCTTCTGATCCAGAAGGTCTGCTTTTATAGGAACGGTTTGGAGTGGAATAGATCGGCGCACATTTCCAATTCTATCATTTGTTTTCGAAAAGTGAAAGATCGAGGTATTGTGTGGGAAGATCGTCGATCTCGCACGTTCGAAAGAAGTTTGCGCAGCTTAGTGGGGACCGCAATCCCATGAGAACGAGATGAATAATTTTTAAGTTGAGCGCAAGTAAATGAGCACTCTTGAAAAAGGTTTTACCGATTTGAATGGCTCGTTTGCATTTCCTGTTCATTCGATACTTTCTTTATTGTGTCTTTATTGTGATGCATTTTTCAATTCCAGGGTTTCGAAATTGTTGTGCTATTAGTGTGATCAAATGAGATCTATCTATTCCGTTCTGCGGAAACGAACCCATCTTTGGTCAAACGTTCGGAAGATGAAATGGTTGCGTGCTTGCTCAGCAGAGTGAAGAAGCATTCCTCTGAGAATCACGCATTACCACTATTTTATTTTTCTATTCCAAATGATATTCCAAACGTAAACCTCCTAGCTCCTTTTTCAAACTTCAACACGATTGCTTTCAAGAATCCGAAGCCCAACAGCAAGGTCTGCTTCTTTCATGCGAAATAAACGACAAATTCGAGCTTTCCGAATAGCAATTTATTGTCGAGAACTACAATCACGTCTCGTTCTATTGTCGAGATTCATTATGTTTATGAGAGTTCACTGCTGAAGATTATTAGGTCGAGGAGATCGAGGAGAAGATGATAAGTAAGAAAGGATAACTATCGACCTTGGCGAGGACTACAACCGCGACGAGTCGACGGATCAACTCTAGATGACGAGTTTCGTCATCTAGTGCTGATCCGGATAAGGATAGAAGCCAATTGGCTGATCATATGGCGAATAGGGTGGAGTTGCGTAGTTCGTAGACGATGAGGAGGCAGGACTCCCATTCGCACCCACATATTGACAACTCTGAAACTTAAAGCATAATGTAACGCGAGTGATTACAGTCACCCACAATCTGATGAGGAGCCTGAGGAGGGGCGTAGTTCGTTGAAGATGTGGACGAGGAAGGACTCACATCGATGTTCACACTCACATATTGACCGCTCTGCAACTGTTAGATACATTCAAATATGTCTACGTTATGTTCTTGAGATTCATTTCACTGTTCACTGCTGAGGATATGTTTTCGAGGAGATTAGATGATAAGTGAGAAAAGATTGATTGAACAGGCAGTTAGAAAGAGACGGTATGCCCGTTCGACCCACCATCGGAGGCTGAGGAGTGGGGAAGGTTGACACTGGGCCGCCTTGGGCCGGGAAGAAGAGACTGTTAAGACTAGGGAGTCGGCCAGTCTGAAGATTGAGAGATTACGTAATCATGGCGTAATTGATAGTCTTGATCACCATCGGATGCTGTTGTGGTTGTTGAGGAGGTTGGCTGACAAAGGAGGAGCCAGCATATTGTTGGCCATCCTGAAAATTGAAACACAATGTAAAGTGCTCGATGATATCGAATCACAAACCATAGGACGCTGCTGAAGTTGCTGAGGTTGTTGAGCAGGTTGGCCGGTGAAGGGTGGGTTGTTGGGTGTAAGCAGTTGATAGGTCTGAAGATTACGCGTTATTATGCACGATAGAATGTAGTCCATCACCAGCGGATTCTGCTGTGGAGCCTGATAATAGTTGCCCGGAAAGGGTGCCGCTGCGCTGTTATGGTGCATGAAGTTGGGGCCGTTGGGAGGCGTGGGTTGGCTCATCGGAAGCAGTCGATTGACGAGACCGACGTTCTGGAAGACACGAAGGTGATTCAGCGTAGGTAAGTAACCAACAAAGGTAGGCAATAGAGTGCGAAATTCGGGTAATCGACTCTTCATTTCGCACACTGTCTCACCGGTCAGAGGAGACAATGCGAAATGAAGAGAGCGCTCTAGCACTCTAGTAGATAAAGAAGGAACGAGAGCGAACGAAGAAGGCGAAACGCGAGCAAACCTGAGTTTCGAGTTCCCGAATCCTTTGCCGTAGCAGTTCGTTCACTCGCTTCAATTCGTCGTAGTCGGCGTGTTTCGCTGCACACTTCATTCCCTGATCAGCTTGTGCATAGAGCCGTTCGCTGCAAATGTTATGCTCAGATCAGAATAAGAACTTTTGCTGTAACTTACCGACATTGTCTTGCTGCTTCATTGTTGTCGCTTCTTCTCTTCTGTTCCGCAGCTTGTTTTGCGGCTTCCTCCGGATCCGTCGGGGTTGGCAGAGTTGGTTGTTTCTTGAGTCGGGGTTTGCCTCTTACTCTTCCAATGCGTCTGCCGGCCGGCAACATTTTCTTCTTTCTGAAATCATTGGCACATTTTTGAATTGAGCAGGAATGCAGTATGAAGGGTTTTCCTACTTTGGCATAATAGAATAATAATAATAATAATAATAATAGTAAATCAACGAATTTCTAGAAAATACGAGTAGAACTGATTTCAAGCTCCTCCGCCTCTGCTTTTATACGCCGAGATCGAGAAGTTCTCCGAGAAGGGAATTATTCACTGTAATTGCCACGTGGGAACCTGTTTCGGGTACCACAGTTCTCAATATCTCTTAGCCTATTATCAACTCCTTCTCTCCTCTGAGTGGAACTGCATGCGAGCGTCCATCTCGAGATCAGCAGCTTGACTATCACCCTTTCGAAATAATAGTCTATTCATCGATTGCGATCAAGCAGAAGTTTCTGTTTATTAATGCTCCTATGGAAGCGGCAAAGAAAGAATATTCAAATAGAGAGAACACATCGCTTGCTTACATTCGTCCTCTTATTCTTTTTTGAACATGCAATTCGAAAACGCGACTTCCATCAAGCTTATTCCCACTTCTTTAAAGACACACTAACTGATTACTCGACTCATATTGTTCTCTCATCATTGATAATCATTCGATCTCACGCTATTCCCTCAATCGCTTGACATGCGTGATTTTCTCGGGATAGATTTGATGTCAAACGATTAATCTGATGTTTTAGACCATCCATCAGTTGAAAGACAGACTCGAACTCTCTATTTTGTTCGAAATACCGATGAACTTTCAAGCGATGTCGAGTAGAACGGAAGTATACGCGTTGATTAGCAATAGCCAACACATTGCCAGCAAACCCAATTTGGCGAACTTCCTTCGCCTTTCCCACTATCTCTTATCAGATCTCTTATCTGCAAGGAGAACGCTCCACGCCCAATAAACATTTATCATTTCTTCAAAAATTATGAAAATCAATGAGATTTATTTGAATATTACATGATATTCGAGACTATGAGATTATTACTCATCAGAGATGCATCCAAATACAGAGTACATTGTTGTCGAGTGGTGGTGGTGGTGGTGTATCATGGAATTACTCGGGAATGGAACTAGGACTACGGTAAACTAGAACCGGAATTCAGTAGCTATCAATAGAATAGGGAGGAGTGCTTTCTACAAAAGGATGGAGGTATGGCTCGTTGACGGCACTTCTGGAGTATGCAGTAGTTCCGTTCTCACATGGCGTGTAAGGGTCCATATATTGACTCTGAGGGTATGAATGTCGTGAAAAATCATTAAATACACAGACTAACCATCGGAGGCTGCGTTTGAGTGTTCATTGAATATGAAGAAGTGTGTCCGGCATTGCGCTGGCCAAGGGAGATGCTCGGAAGATGAATCTGAAGGTACTAGCTTAATGAAAAATAAATGAATGCAGAGACTAACCGTCTGAGGCTGCTGCTGAATGTTCATAGGGTACGACGAAGGGAACTGGGCATTGAAGTTACCAAGAGGCATGTTCGTGGGTTGATTCTGCTGTTGTAAAATTGATGAAAATTTCATGAGTTATCTAGCTCACCAAAGTTGTTCGATATGTATCCTGAATAGGCATGTACATTTGTTGATTCTAAATGACAAATATCACGAAAATACTAACTGAACAGACCCTTACACTCGGGATAACGTGGGACGTAGGTTGTCCTGCATTCCCATTTCCGGCTGGCATATAGGCAGGCTGGTCATTCTAAATGATGCCGTTTTGATGAGCAATTATAATTTTTTGCTTTTGTGCTATCCTACGTTTCAGAATACTCCTAAACTCTGGATGAGCAAAGGGAGTAAAACTTTTTTCAGGCAGTCTCACCCTAGTAGTGTCGCTGCCCGTAAGTAAATGATTTTGGAGACGATGATTCTGCCAAAAATATAATGAAAAGGATAAATGAGAATATTCGGAACTTACGAGAGCCCGCAGTTCCACATTCTCAGCTCTGAGCTCGGCATTCTGCGCCTCCATTTTGGTAAAGTCGGTGTGATTCTTCGCACACTTTTCACCTAGATCTGCTGCAGCGTACAGTCTGTCGCTGGAAAAGACTATGTTTACGAGAAAATAATACTTTTTCAGGTTTCAAATTGTCAAACAAACACTTGCCGAGACTGTTCGGCAGCCAGGCGATTCTTTTCTCTTCTCCAAAATTCCTTAGCTGCTGCTGGATCGGTCGGTGGAGTAGGCGGCGGGCGCGTGATGCCCTTGCGTCCACCTCTGCCTCTGCTTCGAACGGCCAACATCGTCCGTTTGTCCTATAATTCGTTTAATTGCTCGCGTATTCTCCTTCACTTTCCCGGACAATACAATGAATATGAAATGTGCTTCATTGATTCCCTAAATGAAATGAATTTCCACTGGGTTGGTGGTGGGGGATGGGGGAGGTTATGGAGTGTATTTGGAGTTGTCCGTGAAAGTGCGGGAGTGCCGCGTATTCCTATGATGAACTGGGGCACTACTTCTAGTATTTGGATACTTTAGCGATGGGTTGGAAAAGAAACAGAAATACTACCTAAGTAAGAAAAGCGGTGATCAAGTGGAGGGCGATGATTCAACGTCGAGAAGATAATAGCAGAACTGATCGCAAGCTCCTCCCTTTCGACGAGAAGGGAAGTTTCCCCTGTAATTGACACGTGTGAACCTGTTTAGATTACTACAGTTCCGAAAAACTCAATCTCTCTTAATCTTTTATCAACTCCTACTCAATGGGAAAGTGGAACCGCAAAGAGGCAACCCGAGACGAACAGATTGGCCATTAGTGATACTTCTCTTTCGAAATATAAATCGATTCATCGATTGTTTGGAAACAGAAGTTGGCCGAATCTCATCGTCCATCTGATGTGCATGCGAAAGAGCGGAGGAGCAAAGAGAACGAAATTGAACGAGAAAAGGACCACTCCCATCTTAGTAATGGCCAACGCGTCGCCACCGCATCACCCCTGTTCTACTCTGTTCGACGGTTTTACCCTTGTATCTTGGAACTGCGGCTCAATTGAGTATCATCCAACTCGGGATAGTTCAATAAAGAAAATCCTTCACGCGCATCGACTGCAAAAGTGAACCTGCCAGTGAATTCTGAGGTGTGCATAGAATTTCTCGAGTTTCACGACTCGGAAATTTTCTTAGACAAACTCGTGAAAACCCCCAAATCGGAATACGGAGATTTCAAAAGTTTGTGAAACATATCCTGGTATTTCTGCTCTTGCGTAAGCTGTGATTCGGGACATCTACTGCTTTTGCACCCAACTGGCACATTCGGCAAACTTCGCCTATCCCTTCTCTTAGCAGCCATGAGAAAATTCCACACTCCATTAGGGATGGCGAATGAAGAGGTTGAATTGCACTCTTCATTCTCCCTCTCATAGGCGCGCAGATCGGTGTCATTCTTCACGAAGAGCGAGGCGACGCGGCGAGCTTCATGAAGAATAAGAGGGAGAAATGAGAGGGTTTTCCACGTTATTCTCCCTCTTCATGAAGAGGGAGAGCGGCCGCGTCGCTCTTCATGAAGAGCAAAATGAGACGGAGGGAAAATAACCTCTTCATTCTTCCATTTTCTCTTCATTCGCCATCCCTACACTCCATAAACAGTTCGCTCTCACAGTGAAAATTGAATCAATAGGTAGTTCGGTAAGTCAAAACGAGGGATCTGAGATGAAATTATTGGAAATCCACCGAAGCAAACTTTTTTTCGATACCTCTTTCTAATTACAAACCCAAGTCCTAGCAGCGCGAGTAAATCCAATGAAAGTAGTGCAACGGTTGAATTTGTTCATTGGCATTAAGAGCTCTCAGTGATTCACCTTTGAGGCCCTGATCTGCAAGAGATTTGTAGGCACTTGTGGAGTTACCCGGAAGTAAGGATATGTTTCGCTCATTCAATAAAATAGATTGCTTAACGCGGGGTTGGTGGTCGGGTGGGGGGGGGGGGTGTGGGTTGGATGGTGGATAGACACTTGGATATACAGTCTTCCGGTGAACTCCACAAGTACCGATTTGTGAAAATACGTACTTCGCATGATTGATCGAATCTTTCGCTCTCCTCTTCATTCGATCTTCTCTCGAGGCGACATTCATCTTCGACGGATCTCCCTTCTGAAAATGCGTTTCTATTGTCAATATTCTATAATATTATTGAGACTATTGAGGATGAAATTTCTTTTAAACTCTAAAATTTATGCATTGCATGTAAAAACGTTCGTAGCGAAATGATAAAAAAAAGTTAAGTAATGCTTAACCCTAAACAATAGCAAACCTCATCCAGAGAACCTGTGCTGATGCGCTCCAGGTGATTACAATCCTCCCACGAGAATTAAAGCCTTTGCTGAAAATTATAGCATCAATTATGAAGTTTAAAATCTTTAAACGGATTACGATTTCATCACACAGGCAATAGATAGAGATGAATGTGCATCCGATATCAGAGAGATCGATCAATAAGAGAAGTGGAAAGGAAGAGGGAAAGGAAAGGAAAGGAAAGGAAGAGGCGAATACTAAAGTGGAAAGGAAGAGGCGAATAAATCCATAAAGTGAGAATTGATGGGGTTATGGACGCATTCAATAATTACAAAGGTCAGTGGGCAAATATCATAAAAAAGAATAAATCAATGTGCAAAGGAAATTCAATTAATGTCCTAATGTACATTTTCTTGTGAAACTGGCAATTCCGTTATGTGAAAACGAGCGGTCGACCAGAGAGAAAAGCGAGCAGAACTGTCACTTTCCCTTGAGGGATCAAAGTGAATGAAAGTGAGAGTGCAAAAAGTTGCCTTGGCGAGCTATCAACCCTTTTGCTAGTGTAATCATAGATGAATGAATAGGTTGCAACAAAAAGGCGATCAAGGATGTATGCCACAGGTGCAAACCACTTTGTATCATTTATCCTATCAACTTTTGATTTGTATTCAAGAATTCTGAAAATGAAGGTCAATTATTTATTGGATGAAACGACACTGTCTGTCGGAAGCATACAATTGTTTGTTCAATGAATGTCGAAATGACCAAGAAGTCCGTTTTATACGGCTCCTCTTGCAATGGTTAGTAAACAGATGTGAGTCAATTTATCAGCAACAATAATCCTGAGGAATTATATGTTTAAATAAAATGTCTGAATTTCGCAAGTTACTTCACCTATTCAAATAAAATATCAACAAATGCATTCACTGATCCCCTCTCCAATTGCATTCTTTCTCATTAAAACTGCGAGAAGTAGTGAACAATCTCTTCGTAATCATGGCACGCAGTGAAGGTCAAAGGAGCTCGTTTAGAGAGAGTGAAGAGCAATCAAATCACAAGCGAAATGTATCTTAAAAGAGTAAAAACAAGAGGGTTGTCTGCGATCATGTATTTATCTCAGTCAGTCTTGCGACGATTGATCATAATTTATCATTGTTAAACGTTCTTTTGTTCTCATTATGCCAACGTTGTAAAGGTTTTTGAGCATGAATCGACAGGTGGATCAATACTTGGTAGCCTAATAACCGATTCTAGCCTGCTGTTCTCAATTGATTTTGGCTCAGGTGCACAATACATTGAGAAAGCGCTTCCCATCGGATAATTTGCTAAGTTACTATACACATTAATCATAGGCAATGCAGAGTTGATGAGCTGTGCAGTTTGAATGTTATTGGCAGTCCGAGTGAGAGGAATTTGAGGGCCAAATGTAAATGCACTGGTGGTCGCTGGATCTGAAATCATATGATTGATGCGTTCAAATTTCGAAATCTCACAATTCCATGACGACAGGGGAAGGCTCTTCAGGGGTTCTGATAAACTGAAAGTCGAAGGGCGGGGTAGCTGCATAGGGGAAAATTGGTAAAGCGAATGAGTTGTATATTCTTACCATCTGTGGCTGTTGCGCTGTATTGTGCAGAACATTTAACGGCGCCCTGGTGAGCGAATCCTAAAGAAAAAGAACGTTCTAAAAGTGAATCACGTTGCTTACTGTGGAGTTTTCGAGCGGATCTGGAGCACTTCCGGTCGAAATACTTTGCTCATTCAACGAGGGATGAGACTGAGGCGGGCTTGAAACAAATTGATCAGTTCTGATATAAGAATTGAAATGCTGAATCGCTTCATCATAGGATACCTGAGGGGAGATGGTTCATGATGGCATCTCCTCTCTGAATGAGCTATTCTGTACAAACTGTTGTACATCAGTTCGCGGTGAGCCTGCATATCACATTTGACACGAGGATGATCTTTAGGGACTCACTTGCGATTGAATACAGTCGTGTGTTAACCAGAACTTCAAAATGCTCTGATTCTGAAACATATCTGATTTTCGAGTGCGTTTCAACCATACCTCTCTCTCAAGTTCTGCGAGTCGCATCTCTTTTTGACTCAGTTCGATTTGAAGTTTCTCGAGCTCTTCCTTGACCTTCACGTATTCTTCAGCTTGATGGCGAACACGGTCTCTGAAGAGGAACTTTTTTTTAAATCGCTTCCGAAAATACAGCCTGATAAATTCACCGATGCTTCTTCGCAGCCTCCATATTCTTGGATCTTCTCAGGTGATACTTTGAGATCTCTGCAGGATCCGTTGGCGGTACACTACGATGACCATTGGGCATATTCTCTGTAAAATAGCTCTTTCATAGATGTTATCGAGCAACTAATCAATCATTGAAGAACAATTTATACTTCAGACTTTGACCTACTCTCTCAAATCAAAGAAACCCCTTGAATAATGTATTTTACATTGTTCACGTAGAAGAGAACTGGAGAAGCAAAATATAGATGACATCCTAGAGATTAGTAACAAAAGAGATGGAGAATGTAAGCGAAGAGAGAGAAAAGAGAGATAAACAGACAGTAAAGGCTTCACGACATCAAATCGATATTTTGTAGGTGATTAGTAATCAGCGAAAGGGATGGAGAATTTGAGCGAGAAGAGAGCGAGTGAGTGGCCATTACTAACCGATAGGTAGGAAGTTTCGTTCGGTGAGATGGGCGTGATGAGTCAGACATTTTTCTCTTACTCTCGGGATAATTGAAACCGGGAGCCAAAAACTTACAACAGGCTTCCTCTGTCAATTTCGAAAAGGAACATGCAAGGGTATTGATTCATAGCAAAACCAAAAAAATAGCGTCTCACCACACTTCGTAAGAATAAAAGCAACAAATCAATCATTAATAAATGTGTGGCAATTGACTGCTAGAAAGGTAGAAAGTTAGGATCAAGTAGGCCGTTACGAGGCCTACTCTCTCTCAATTTTCTCTCACTCCGTTTCAGCAGTATGAAAGCAGTTTGAGAGAGGTTCGTAAGTGACACGTGTCAAAGCGGTTACTCGCAGCGGATTGTTTATAATCAGATGATTGAAATGGATGCGTCAATGTCAGAGCATAGTTTCCAATGCAGACTTAGACTTCGAACACTTTCGAAAATAGCAACCATTAATCGACAGAGGCATTTATCCCTCATGCGCATGCATTTTACGGCTTCTGAAGTTGACGGTTCTTCTCGTTATGCAATTCGATGGATAAGACAATATGCTTTTGAAGTACGATAATGGTTAATGGTCCGAAGACTTTCGGATTGTAATAAGGCGGAGAAGGGGAAGCAAAGTTTGAAAACGCCTCAATGTGTTATTTCTTTCCCTCAGCTCTTGCATCCGCATCTTTAAATTTTCGGAAGTTTTTCATCATCTAACCCGCACTAATATCCGTAATCACCGGCACAGCTTTGTATAAATAATTGAATTACTGGCTACACATGTCCATAAAATATACAATGAGCGAACTTTTGGTTCTCCTCCAACATGGAGAACGGAGCCTTCCGATCTCTATGGCTACGCCTGTTACCTTACAGTGTGTCTCCGATCTCGTTCCCATCTCGCCTATGCTCAGCTTATTTCACATCCTCTCAAATTATTCTGCTATTACTCCTCCTTTCTCAGAGAAATGTCTCCAAACGACACTTGCCAGCAAGATCATCAGAAGATAAACGTTGACGAGATCGGGAATGTTATTAAGACTGCACGCAATTTGCTCACAGTACTGATCGATAGTAATGCCGATTCTCGGGTACGCTTTAGAGTTCGAAATACGGGTAATCGTCTCTTCATTTCACACACTCTCTCACCGGTCAGAATGACGAGAGAGTGTGTAAAATGAAGAGACGACTACCCGTATTTCGAACTCTAGTACGCTTATAATTTTAATTTTTAAGTTGCTGTTTGAAATTGAATTTTTTTTTCAGATCTTGATCACATCTCTAAACGCTCTGAGAGAGGAACGCTGTAAAGCGTTGGAGTCGTATGTTTTCTTCATTTCACATTTGTTCTTACAAAGAAATGCTCGCCTCAATCATAAAACATTCAGACACGATAGCCTTCACAATCTTGTCCATCGCCTTTCCGAAGCGCAGGAGTTCACGATGAATTGGGTGGTCGAGAGGGAGAATCACACCTCTCTATCTGTCCCTCAAATGAAGCGTGCGAAGCATACCCGCTGGCGCGCTGCTGACGTCACAGGGGCGAGAGATCGGAAGGCAGAGGGGAGAGGTCAAGAGTTCAGAGGGAGGAGAGAGGAGAGAGATCGGCCAGAGGGTAGAGAGGCATGCCTCTCCTATTCTGAAATCCTCCATTTTCCCAGTTTTCAAGGTGCTCGTTCTCAGCCGGTAGTAGACCGATTAGCCTAATTTTTTGACACGAGCCACAGTTCGTACCCAGCAATCGAAGGAACCTTCTCTTCAAATGTTATCTCTATTCTGCTCCATGTTTGGGCGGTCCGAAAAAGA
>LS517587.1:67373-92071 GCA_900490845.1 Pristionchus japonicus | reverse complement strand
TCTTTTTCGGACCGCCCAAACATGGAGCAGAATAGAGATAACATTTGAAGAGAAGGTTCCTTCGATTGCTGGGTACGAACTGTGGCTCGTGTCAAAAAATTAGGCTAATCGGTCTACTACCGGCTGAGAACGAGCACCTTGAAAACTGGGAAAATGGAGGATTTCAGAATAGGAGAGGCATGCCTCTCTACCCTCTGGCTGATCTCTCTCCTCTCTCCTCCCTCTGAACTCTTGACCTCTCCCCTCTGCCTTCCGATCTCTCGCCCCTGTGACGTCAGCAGCGCGCCAGCGGGTATGCTTCGCACGCTTCATTTGAGGGACAGATAGAGAGGTGTGGGAGAATCGGCGGTCGTGCAGTGAGAAAACTTGGAATGCTGCAGTTGAAACGGTATGTCCGAAATACTCTTGAATGCCAACAGAAATGAAGGAAAAAGGAATTAGTTCATTTTTACAGGGTCAAGATCTGCTTGACTCGAACAATTCTGACAATTCAGTAGTTCCATTTCATTCTGACGAAGAAACTACCACAATAGAAAGAAGATCGAATCAAGGTAAGAGCAAAAAGATTAATCACCGGCTTTAAGATTAGTTTCCGGCTAATTAATATCTTCTCTCAGTAAACGATGATTCGGCAAAATCAAAATTCAATTGCAACGTGTGTCACAGGACGCTAGCAACCAAGAAAACATTGGAAGTTCACCAGAGGAGCCATCTTGGTCAGTAAAAGCATGATATTATTGAAAGGTAAAAAATTCTGAAATGTAGATGTTTGACCATAACAGGCTTACCCTCGAATATTACTGAGCCGGTCTTTTAATGTATGATGCTATAAAATAATCTCAGACAACGAAGAAGAGCGACGTCCTTTCAAGTGTGGTGATTGTGACCAGCGTTATGCATCTTCGAGCATTCTTGCAAGACACAGCATGTCGCATTTGCGTATGTTGATCATTTATCATAGGTATCGCGAGAGAATGTATCAAAATCGACCTCATCTGGAACTAGAAATTTCAAACCCAATTGAAACCAACCACACTATGATGGATACATACCCAGATGACAAGGATTCGATGTGTCCGGTCATCGTGTCCCACAGCCGTCATTTAGGGATTTTCCGGTTCTGGAACCGGCTATAGCGCTTCTCAGCTCTCAGTTGACCTAGAAACTCGTTCTACGGCTTTAAAAACGCGGAAAAATATGGGAAACAAGAATCTTTTTAAAAATCGAATTTTTTATTTTTTGGCGAAAATTTATGATTAAAAAACTGATTTCAAGGTCGAAAAAATAAATGTTGCTGACTCGCAGTGGCACCCATCCCCGGAATTTTATTGCAGAATATGGAAGAGTGACTTCATGTGTATACAAGAAAAATATGATAAGGTGCATTTATAGTGGGACCCGAAGAGTAATTATTGCCCGAAGGTCCCAAATATGGGTTTTTGATGGGTTTTAAGGCATTTAACACATACTGAGCATGCGATTTCTGGCACATTCCGCTCGAATAGTATTTACTCACCCTCACGCAAAGAAATTTCACAATTAGAGTTGATTCCGCCATAGTCATTTTTGGACCAAAACCATGAACCCGGGGTCATGGTCCAAAATGTACCTCGAAAGTCATGATGGAGGAACTTCGAAAACTAGGTGCCAATGTATGGTAGAGTAGTACAGCAATTTACCGTAATCGGAAATACCGTAATACAGTTATCGCAAAGTGATTTTTTTTCAAAACGTATACATAAAAGTCAGTTTACGATTCTACGAAGGACGGATTACGGTATTTCGAGTCACAGTAAAGTAATGGAGTACTGTGCTACACATTGGCACCTAATATTCGAAGTTCCTCCATCATGACTTTCGAGGTACATTTTGGACCATGACCCCGGGTTCATGGTTTTGGTCCAAAAATGACTATGGCGGAATCAACTCTAATTGTGACATTTCTTTGCGTGAGGGTGAGTAAATACTATTCGAGCGGAATGTGCCAGAAATCGCATGCTCAGTATGTGTTAAATGCCTTAAACCCCATCAAAAACCCATATTTGGGACCTTCGGGCAATAATTACTCTTCGGGTCCCACTATAAATGCACCTTATCATATTTTTCTTGTATACACATGAAGTCACTCTTCCATATTCTGCAATAAAATTCCGGGGATGGGTGCCACTGCGAGTCAGCAACATTTATTTTTCGACCTTGAAATCAGTTTTTTAATCATAGATTTTCGCCAAAAAATCAAAAATTCGATTTTTAAAAAGATTCTTGTTTTCCATATTTTTCCGCGTTTTTTAAGCCGTAGAACGAGTTTCTAGGTCAACTGAGAGCTGAGAAGCGCTATAGCCGGTTCCAGAACCGGAAAATCCCTAAATGACGGCTGTGGGACACGATGACCGGACACATCGAATCCTTGTCATCTGGGTATGTATCCATCATAGTGTGGTTGGTTTCAATTGGGTTTGAAATTTCTAGTTCCTCGGTTGGTACATTCTCTCCTGATTCCTATGTTATAAGATATGCACAAGGAGAACAAACAACACGGAAAAGTTCCACGTTTAGCATAATCTTATCACACTGCTTAGCATAGGCACGATTGTTAAAATAACTATACAAGACAGGACAGAAATTTCCTCGTTTCAGCTGACGGAGACCCTCGAAAGCAGGAATTCCCCTGTGAACACTGCACTAAGACATTTTCACGTAAGGACAAGCTCCAAATGCATAAGAAAATACACGCAGGTTTGTAAAACGTATATATTCATAAATATATTTTAAAAAATCAAAATTCAAGATGATGATGAAATACGACGTCCGTTCAAGTGTGACTGCTGTGGCAAGCGATACGGACGACTGAGAGACCTCGATAACCACAAGATCATGCACTTACGTGAGCTTTCTTTGTTGAATTTCAAATAATAAGCTATCATTTAAGCCGCCGATGACCCACGCAAAGCAAAATTTCAGTGCAAAATCTGTGGAAAAGTTCTTGTAGATCAGAAAGGATTCAATCACCACAAGACGACTCATCTTGGTTCGTTCTTTACTTTTAAAGAACATCAAAACTGATGATTTCCGTTGCAAAGTTAAAGATGGAAACCAATAGAAAAAAAATTCAACAGAATAAATTTAAAAAATTAAACATGTTCAGATGAGGAAGACCCTGAACAGGCAGCGCAGAAGCGACCGTTCAAATGTGAGCAGTGTGGTGAAGCATTTCGAAAACTGCAGAACCTTCAAATTCATGCTAGCGTTCAGCATGCAAGTGTGTAGCTTCGTATCAAGATTTCTCTAAATACTAGAAACATGTTTCAGAGGATGAAATCTCGAAGAGACCATACAAATGCGAAATCTGTGAAAAGCGCTTCACGCAATCGAACGGACTCAAATACCACGTGGAGACAACTCATCTGGGTAATTGGAAATATTAAATTCAAATTTTCTCATTTTTTAAATGTTTTTAGCAAAAAACGATCCTCGAAAGCGTAAGGAAGCTTGTGATATCTGCGGCCGAGCATTCACCAAGAAACCAGCTCTTATCAAGCACAAATTAACACATTTAGGTAACGTTTTTGCTTCGATAGCGGTCGCAGTGTGTAAGCGTAATTGCTTCACACATAACAGTTTCAAAGATAGAAAGTATCACATTTACAGATGAGGACGACCCTCGCCGAAAAGCGCTGAAACCGTTCGAATGTGACGAATGTGGCCTGTTTGTCACCACCAAGCGAGCTCTGTTTATCCATAAACACACGCATCTTGGTGAGAAATTCTGAATGCGAAGATGTTTTTCGATTTTCGGTCTGGTTCTTAATGCTCGAACAGATTTGCTTCACTACACGATATTCAGATATAAACGACCCTTCAAGATATCCGCGAAGAGTTCAGTGCGATATCTGCGGTAAAATACTTTCGTCAAAACACGCACTGGACATGCACAAAACAATGCATCTTGGTGAGTCTTATCTATTCTTATTTTGCGCTGTTCCATTCTCATTCACTGCCTTGCGATCATTCTGAGCAGCCGTAGTCTGGTCAAAAAGTTCCCAAGAAATGAATTACGTTAAATATTTCAGATGAGAAAGATCCTGATCAGGCTGAAAAGAAGAGGCCGTTCAAATGTCAAGTGTGCGAAATGGGTTTTCGAAAATCTCAAGACTTTAAACAACACAACGATCAGTACCACGGTAAGTACGGTTTTGAAAAATGAATTTGAATGTAAATTTCCGTTCTAGGCAATCACCCGTTCAAATGCGATAGCTGTCCTAAGAGCTTTGTCAGTGATGCGAAGCTCAAGGCACATAAGAAGCATGCCGGCTGCAAAGTAACTCAGAATAGTGAGATTAAGGTGAAAAAATAAATGCCCATCACGACAGATTTTTAACGTTTTTGTTAGTATTTGCAATTACGAATACAAATTTGCATTTCTTCAGCGTCGTTTCCTTGACGTGGAATCTGAACGGGAATTTTCTGATTCTGGCAAGATCGACGATGAGGAAGTAAAAGACGATTACGAAAATATCGATATTCAGAAATGAACAGCCACAGTCTCAATTCGATACCCTTTGTATCAGTGTTATCGAATACATTCAATAATGAAGTATTGCAAATAGTGAAGTCTATCAATAAAGTATATGTTTCAACAAATCATGCTTCAATTTTGTTATTTATTTAACCTAGCGGTCCTGTGTTTTGGTATTTTAGTTCATTCATGCTTATTTTGCTGTGAGAATGAGAATTAATTTCGAAAAATTAAATATGAATTGAAAAATAACAAGAGATACTAATTGGTTTTTCACCAACGCTCCTGCTGAACATTGTTGAACTCCATTTGAGGCTGATAAGGCGCATCAGAGTAATCCTTCGAAGGTACTGTAGAGGTGCTATCAGTCGGACTACAGTAGTTCCAGGGGAGCGCATTCTGAAACGATAGTTTATTGATTAATGTGGTTTCATAGCTCACCATTTGATTGTCATTAGAGTATTGGGTAGCATTGAAACTACTCCGAGGAGTGACTTTAGGAATGTTGGAGAGGTTACCCTGAAAATAGGCCTTTTCTCAATTTGGTTCTTTCAAAGTCTCACCATCTGATGCTGTGATGTACAAGGCTGTGCTAATTGATGTGTGAAGGATTGCGAAGTCATACAATAAGACGAGGATTGATAGGAGCCGGTGGAGCGTTCATTCTGAAAAACTTTGAAAGCTCTGCTATTTTTTTCAGGATTTCTATGGAATTGATAACTGCGAGTAGTCAAAATTTTAGGAAATTGCTGCTCACCCAAGGAGCAATATTGTTGTCGTTGATGAGCCGGTTGAGAAGGCCTCGGTTCTGAAATTAATTTCACATGGTATACAGTCTAGGGACCACCACGTGATATGCAAATGACGAATTCATGACCCATGAACTATTTCAGTTTGTTAATCTGTCATATAGAAACATTTTTTGTTCGCGGAAGACCATCCGAAATCCAATGGTTTTCGAGATATTTGCATTTTACAAAAAATCAGTTGTCGATAACGAGAGACTACAAACTACAAAAGCCCTATAAAAATTGTTCTAGACGAGGGCCGCGACTTCTGTAAGTTCCCAGTGATAGACCAAGGTAATGGGCACAACATATCCGAAAATCAGCCGATTCCACAGGCGTCCACGATTTTTATAAGAGATCAAAGATCATTTTTGTAGTCAATCTTTGAATTCACATAACTTTCTTGGACGACCGCAGAATTGGCTGATTTTCGGATATGTTATGCGCGGTACCTTAGTCTACAACAGGAAACTTTCAAAAGTCGCGGCCCCCTTCTTGATCTCTACCGAGAGCGCTTCAAAGATCGATTATTCAAAATAAATTAACATTTTTGATACATTATCGAGCGCAGAAAACGTGGACGCCCGTAACTTTGTCTCAAACTTTGAGGAAAGTTGACTGGCATGGTGTACTAAACCCCCTGAGAAGTCAGAACACGCGGCCTTTCAACCCTCTTTGAGCTGTTCGACATTGCGTCTGCCCTATCCCATCGGAGAGGGATGGTGGTCCCTATATACAGTCACACAACTCTTACCTGTGTCTCGAGCTCTTCAATTCTCCCTTTCATTCGATTGAACTCCTCCAGAAGTGAGCCGTGCTTTTCCGCACATTCCCGGCCCATCTTTGCTTCGGCCTCCTTCCTCATCCTACGTTGATTGTTAGAGTTAGGATTCAACTCAGTAAAAATTAATGCCCTAAGTACTGGATTTTAAAAATCAAACTCTATTGAAAATACCTGCATCTCTCTGCAGAGTCGTTGTTCTTCTCCCTCCTTAGCAGATATTTTCGCAGCTCTTCCGGATCCGTTGGTGGATTTGCCCTCCTTCCTCTGCCTCTGCCGGACTTTTTTAGTTGCATGTCCTGGAATATTTTCTAAAAGTGAGACCAAACAGAAAGTTGGAGGAAGAAACTTATGAAAAAGGTACGCGAGAAGACCAGTCATTGCGCTTTTGTACCAAGCTCAAACTTGTGATAGATATTGAGGAGATTGAAATTAAGCGGGAACGGAATTTATGTAACTAAGACATCGTAATCGTCGAGTAATAAACCTCTTTCTAGCTCTGTTTAGGGCAACTCATCTATCTACTTTTCGTTACTATCAAGTGGAACCAAAAGCAACTCAACAGCGCAGCACATCTCATCATGCATGTGTATAAATTTTGGTTGCAGAGATTGAATTTTGAACCTCGAATGCTATCGAAACGGTTCGAACTAATGATGGTTAAATAACTAAGGCATTTTCTATATATGTAAAATACATCAACTCCCGAATGTGAGACTGAATGTAACAGATACCATGCGGAGTTATATTTTGTATTCTGAAGGTAACTAACTGCCAACTAATCATTCTTTTTCGAATTCTTCCCATGTTTCCCCTAACGCGGAACCAAGTGCGCCTCTCTATAGGGTTAGTCATCACTGGCGTGCGATATATGGGTAACCGACTCTTTATTTTGCCCTATCTCGCCTCTCTGACCAGTGAAAGAGTGTGTCAAATGAAGAGATCGTGAATCGTTTTGCGATCACATCAAAGCCGGCATAAACAGTTCGATTACTCTTCCCTTCTCCTACTTGGACGTTCTTGAAATATCTTGTGAATGTTCTCAAAGAAAGTTCGTAGCGTTTCGGAAAGTATCGCGACTCGCAATTCCTTACGCTTTCTCTATTTTTTTTTATTGTTTTTTCTACTTCATTCAAATGCCTACCGACATTCCTCACAATCTGTCGGTTGATGAAAAAGCATCCGAAATTCGATATTCAATCAACAACGACGAAAAATGTTCACTTTCTTGCTCTGTTGATGAAACCAGCGGTGACTAGCAAATAAAGTGAAGCAACGTGAAGGTCACTCGATTTCATCGCGTTGAGTGAAAAAGAGTCGAGAATGGCAATTCTCGAGCACAACCGAACACGAGACGGTTTTAAAATGTTGATCTCATTTATTAGCAAATTTTCATCAGTTTTCTAGTAAAATCTCAAATTCGTACAGATTCTTTGACGATTTTAAAACAACATCGCAGGTCCTATTAATGATGTAGCCAAGTTTACTGGTTGATTCAAAGATGCCTTTCTGCTTAGACTTTCTAATTCGGAATAATCTGGCAATGGTAGTTGTTGAGGCGCAGAAAAGGCTGAGAATGCACTAGGCCGGTTTTCGAAAAGGTTAGTATATACGCTGTCCAAAGTCACGGAGTTCAATGTATTGTTCGGGAGCGTCGGAAGAGGCTGAATAGGCTGAGCAACGTTAAAGTGCAGTCCACTCAACGGCGCTTCACCTGTAAATACTTGCTCCAATTTGAGAAAATGTTGTAAGTTCTTACTATTTGACGGAATGAGAAGATCCTTTGAAGAAGAAGCGGTAGTCGTTGTCAGGTATTTCGAGAATTCGTCCAAACTGAGCACCAATGGACGCTGAAATGAAGCGATTTGTTGAATATTGACACACTGTTCTTACTTGCTGTAAATGGCAGATATGCTGATGCGGGACATAATTCGTATTGAAGGCTGGAGATAGTATTCTTTCTTGTTTATTCTGTAGTGTTGAAGAACTATCGAGCGAATTTGATGTCTCGTTCAATGAACATTTCGATACTGGAGGGCTCAAACCGGTGTGGTCGATTCTGAAATTTTGAGGGTTACTCGGATCAATAGTTCAGTAGAACCTTGCTGGAGAAAATCCGTGGAGTTCATCTCGACATTTAACTTCTGATGGACTGATCCGATACAAAGTACTGTAGAGCAGTTCGCGATGAGCCTCGATTTAGAAATTAAATGGCGTCTTTCTTCATGAAACTCACTTGTGTTTGAACGCATTCGTGTGTCAGCCACAGTTTCAGCAAGCTTTGATTCTGAAAAAGAGGATGTCAGCGGCCCAAATATTTAGTGTACCTCTCTCTTGATCTCCTCCTTTTGCTCCTCACATCTTTTCAGTTCCGCTTTGAGTTTCTCGTTTTCTTCCTTGACTTTCTTGCATTCTTCCGCGTCCTGACGCGTCCGATCTCTACAGAAAATATTTAATTTCGCATATTTATTTTTATTTTCATTTACTTGGCTCAACATCGATCTGTGACTTACCGATGCCTCTTAGCCGACTCGTTGTTCTTGAATCGCCTCTCTTTGTATCTCTTGTGCTCTTCCGGATCCACTGGTGATGGACACTTCATGCCTCTTGGCATGTTTCTAAATTATTTCACATGTTTGGTCAGATAATAGAGACAATGTACTCAACAACAATGGCATAAGATAACAGAGGAGCTATTTCGAAATGAGCTAATCGATGATTCGAAGGAGATTAGTAATCTGCGAAAGCGATGTGGTAAGATGGGAGAGAAGAGAGCGAATGAGTGACTATTACTAACCAATTGGTAGGGAGTTTCGCTCGGTGATCGAGGTGTAGAGGTATTCGCTGCATTTCACATGTTCTCTCGCGTTGGCTGATCACTTAGACATCGGCGAAGGGTGTAACTGCCTATCTCTATCTTTCATCATATCACGTGTTCCCTTGTTTTCACTGACCGGTTAGGCAGTGCATTGAAGACCATGACGTATCACAAAAATAAGATCTCTTGTTGGTCAGAGAAATTAGAGAGCATTCATCATGAAGAGACCTTTTTCAAGCAAATTCACCTCTTGTGACAAGAGGATTCGCAATGTGCTCGAGTTTGTGGTGAGCAGGGTTATGAAAATGTGTGTCTGTAATGATATTTAGGTAATCGACCACCGCATTGCATCTGTATTACGATCTTCGCCCACTTTCGAATATTGGCTGATCCTTATCACAATCATTCCATTGTAGATATAAATAGAGCATACAGCTAGGCTCCCAGCTCTTTGTTCGAATATAGTCGCTTTGTTCGAGTTTGAGTCATCGGCTTATCGCTTCACTAGATAATCAGCTATTTTTCTCATTGTTCACAGCCGTAATGATCGCTCAATGAGCGTTTCACTCCTTCTCATGTCACAAATTTGTTGTTGCTTTTCTGCCCGAATATTTTAGATCTATTCTTTGGAGGCTATTCTTTGGATTCGTTGATCATAGTTTAAAACATATCTTATCAAATTCAGGCTCATACACAGTCTCGAAAAGCTCCTTAAAAAGGCGAAATTCAAGTCAGAATCCACATCAGTAAGCCTGATTTAACCGTTTTTTTTATGATTTATTCTCAATCCGATGCATAAACCGACTTGTTGAAGAAGAGCGTGTATTCTCCGTCATTTTTCTACATCTTGATTTTTTTTCAGTTATCTCGCTAACTCTCATTGCGTCTTTGCGGCAAACGATTATTCAAGTGGCCGCACACAGATCGATGCTTCTCAATGATGAGTGTTGAGTAGGTAGCCGATCATAAGGTGACGCATAGGAACTCGCGTTTAGGAATCCTTGAAAAAAGGGCACGTTTCTGTACATTTGGTGACTTTTTGTTCGGGTTCCTAAGCGCGAGTTCCTAAACGTCCCATCACCGATCATAAACCTTATGTAGGAAGAAATTTCAGACCTCGCTAGTCGCATGCTGTCGGAAGTCTTGTTCCAACACCAACGAGCAGAAGAACTCGGGATAGATCATCCTCAAACAGACACTTCACCTTCCGCTTTACTTGCATAAATGCACTACAACGTGCATCGGCGTCCAAAACAAATCATGTACAATAAAGTCAAGGATGGATTCTGTTCTAGGAGATGGGAAGGAAAGAGGTTCAATCTTCAGAACTATCAACAGTTGAAAGAATAGGAGAGTACAGTTTAATCGCCTTGGTTGGCTACTTTTTCATAATATGATTTTTCATCATGAGGTATGCTCTTGCAAGAATATTGTTGATACATCCTGTGATGCTTCATTATTCTTTGTTTACGGAAGAACAGGAAGAGAGAGAGAGGCAGAGAGCGAAGAGTTCTACTCACTTGTTTTGCTTCAACTCAAGGATAATAATGCACAAGAACGTTAATCCCACTCATTTGCATGATACAACAGATTGCTAGAACAGTTGATTTTCAATATTTGATTGGTGACGATGAGTGGGTGGTTCAAATATAACCTCTGAGTCACGCTCCTCACAAGGCGTGCTTGTTTAGCTGCGAGTGACATGTGGCATTTTGTTATCTTATCAATCAAAACCGAACTTCTACCTGGTCCAAAGAGGATGGTGTTTTATCGTTTTGCGTGAGATTACGACGATATCATTTCGAAATACTCTACTTCCTCTTTGTTTCCTCTCTGTTTATTCTGTCGTATTTGATCGGAAACGCCCGTTTCAAACCTCTCTCGAGACAAAGAAGCGTAGTATTCGGGATCACGCAAATCGCTCGTAATCAAGCTGGGCAAACATAGTCTTTTCGACCAGGTTCAGTATAAAACCAGACCGAGAGGGGGATTGGCATCCACAATCAGCCTTCTCAGCTTCTTCTACTGATTCTCATCGACTGATCAGTGAGCTTACATTTACATTTTTTACATTATTTTTAAATAAATATTTAAATATTTAAATTTAAAATGTGTTTAGTGGCGCTAGCAGCACCCATCCACGGTTGCTACATCACCAACTGGGCCGTGTACCGGCAAGAACCGTACAAGGTATTCGTTTTCTCCATTTCTCGCAACGAAGCCGTGACGAGGGTCACTCCAATCTTGGCTTTACTGAGAGCAAATGTGGAAAGCTGAAGCAAGTCACATGAAAATGAAAATGGTGCCGGTTTTGTTACACTCCTTCTATAAGTTTCATTGAAAAATGAAGGGGTAGTGGTAGTGGTTGGATGGCGGATATCCGCTGAACTCCACAATCCATTCCAGTTCACGCCCGACCGCGTGCCCGTCGGACTCTGCACGCACATTTTCTACGCTTTTGCCGCGTTGAATGTGGCCACGTTTGAGGCCAGGTAATTATTCTAATTATGCTAATTAGTCTGATAATTAATCAATTAGTTAATTAGTTAATTAAGTTATCTAATTAGCTAAATTTGATTCTAGGATGACGGACGAGTGGTCGGACATCGGGTTGGGCAACTTCGAGAAGACTCAAGCACTGAAGAAGACGAATCCTGGAATGAAGACTCTCCTGTCATTCGGAGGATGGACCGAGTCGCTGTCGGGGATATACAATGTAAGAATACTCTCATTACGTCGTCATTTGCGCTGAGAGAACCTGATTTCTTAGTGAGAACAACAGGATAGTGCTAGTAACGTTAGGAAGAGCAAAATAGTGTTGTCATTCGGAGGCTGGACTGAGTCGCTGTCGGGAATTTACAATGTATGGCATCAAAATTTCGTGAAAAATAACGAAATCATCTAACAATTTGTGCAATGTATGGTTCTCAGCACCTGACTCCATCCCATTCCCTTGATAGAGTGGGGAATGCAGAGTAATAAGAAATCGTTTAGACAATGGCTGCCGATCCTGCCAAACGTGCCAAGTTCATAGCTTCTGCTTGGAAACTGGCGAATGAGTTCGTTTACTTCATCTTTACCAGTTCGGAGTATATCGGATACGTTTCGAAAATGTCTCCTCCAATAAAATTGAATTCATTTTAGCAACGGTTTCGACGGCATCGACATGGACTGGGAGTATCCGGGAGTGGCGGATAGAGCGACGTTCGTTGCGCTGATCAAGGTAATCCTTCTTCTTCGCTTCATCAATCTCTTTTTCCTTCTGAATCACATTTTAACGCAATTGTATACTGAATGCGACGCAAAATTGCATATTGATGAATGACTTGAGGGGCTCTACAACCGAATATTCGTTCAGGAACTCAAAGCAGCCTCAGGCGGCAAGCTCGTCACTGCCGCCGTCTCTGCCGGGATTGAGAAGATCGATGCCGGATATGATGTGCCTGCTTTTGAACCGTGAGTCGTCATAATCATTTGTAAACACTTGAGCAGAAGCTAGTCAATGTATACGACAGACGTCTTCTCAAATACTTTGCAATCAAGCAAAATACAGAAGAAAATTTGATAAAATTCAAAGTTTGGTTCGGAAAGAATCAATGTTTGGAGAACATCTGATCAGAATCATTCATCATAATTCAGCTACATTGACCTGCTCACTTTCATAGACATTGAAGCACATTTAGGGCTCTTATGATTCGGTAATTGCCGAGGCACTTGTGAATTCTAATTAGACTCGAATATTTCAGCTACATCGACCTGCTCACCGTCATGACGTACGATTTCCACGGCTCTTGGGAAAACGTTGTTGGACATCACGCACCTTACGGAAACGTGGTGAGCCGCTCTGTCATCATCATCATCACAAAATAACTCATGAACACACTAGCACTAGACAATTAGGATCAGATTCTAGTAGAAAACGTGGGAGAACGTTGTTTAACATCATGCCCCTTACGGAAACGTGGTGAGACACTCATGTTGCTTGTTGATTTTTCTGACAAGCATGTACACTACTGTGTTCGCTCACTCAACTTCCAATCGACTGAACACCCTGCAACTCAATCTTATCTCTAATTCCTCACAGACCGCCGCGATGGCTCACTGGAACGCGCTCGGCATGCCCAAGTCCAAGCTTCTCATGGGCATCGGAGCATACGGACGAGGATGGATCGCCACTCCCTGCGCGTTCGTTTCTCCTCCTATCCTTATTCAACCTGATCTCGCTGTGAAGTAGATGAGTTTAAAAAATATAGATCACGACTCCCTGCGCGTATGTTTCTATTTTGCCCATTGTGTACTCAAGAACATTTTAGAAGTGTCAGAAAAATTACATCTGATTTAACAGGATTGGAACCGTCTCAACCGGCATCGCGCCCGCTCAGAGAATCACACAGGAGGCTGGAATCGCCGCTCTTTTCGAGGTACTTTCAACTCTCGTCCTCAAAAATTCAACACTTCTGTGCTTTTTGCCCGGACTTTTTGAAATGAGTAGTATTTCCCTACCTTTCTCACTCCCCGCACCTAACGACCTCTAGTGAGGCCCGGGCCAAAAGTGCAGAAGTTTCAAGAAGTTTTCAATAAGAGTTCCCTAGTTCGGTCTTATCAGATGATAGTCTTGTCAGCGAACACCCCTCTTCCAGATGGTCACCATGAATGGCGTCACCATCCAGACTCCCGACGGGCCCTTCCTCCAAGCGACGCTCAATGGACAGAACGCCTGTATTGGATACGATGATAGAGAGGCGATTCTGAGAAAGGTTTGAAAATATAGTTTTGCTCCATTGAAACTTATCCAAGAGATGCAATAAATGAGTTTCCAGCTTTCGATTGAATTACTACTGATTTTGATCACTCTGATTATTATTCATCTGCTTCTTCAGAAAATTACAAATTATCTCAATTCGAACTATTCTAACGTTGACTCACGCCTTGTCGATGGCTGCATGATCAATTTCAGATGGCATTCCTCAAACGCGAGGGCTACGCAGGCGCCTTCACTTGGACCATTGACTTCGATGATGCGAGCTTCACTGTGCATAAGGCGATCAAGTATGATTTTTTTTTTAATTTTATGATCCTATGGCCTTCTATGTTTGGTAGTGGCTAATAAGGATTAGATTAGAGTTGACGTTGATGATCGAGCTTCACTGTGCACAAAGCGATCAAGTCAGTTATCCTCCCTATCGATCGCTTGTCGATCACAACGTCGACATGCTGAGCTCAATGATCTCTTCTCGTGTAATAAAACAATTTTGCTAGTCAGAGAATAGAGACGATTGACATGCGATTCAGGGACGGTCTCTTGGGCGCCACTCCCGCCGGTCCCTCTCCCACCTCTGCTCCTCAGCCAACCACTCCCCGACCTGTGACTCCTACTCAAGCACCAACAGTTGTCACGGTATTTTCATTCTCTTAAATTTGCAGTTCGAGAAAGTCTTTTCAGAAGTCCACACCCGCTTCCTCTTCTCGTCAAACTCCTGCTGTCCCCGCAGCAACTAACGCTCCCTCAACTGGACCTTGCGAAACTGGTACCGCCTCAAGCCTAATTGACAGTCTGTGATCCCTTCTTACAAATATCTTTTAGGCGAACTCCGAGCCAACTCCGACCCTAAGAAGTACGAGCAGTGCCTGTTCGGATCGTGGATGGTTAGGGACTGCCCTCCAGGAACTGTGTTTGATGCTATGACCAAGTCGTTCATTATTGGTTAAGAGTCGAAAATTGACCTCAAAATGTATACATTGTACAGGATTTGCATAAACAATGTTCATTCTCCTTCATGTGCGAATATTTCACACGCAAAATAAACTCAAGGAACAGTGTTTCATGCTCTGACCAAGTCGTTCATCATCGGTTAAGAGTCTTCGTCGGATTCGAAATTGTATACATTGTACAGAACTCGCATAAACATTTTAAACATATTAGCTGTTTTCGAAAATGTTGGAAAGTCTGGAGTGGCAATACATAAGAAGTACGAGCAGTGCTTGTTTGGATCGTGGATGGTGAGGGACTGCCCTCCAGGAACCGTGTTTGATGCACTGACGAAGTCGTTTATCATCGGTTGAATCGCTTTCGGATTTGGCTTTGTATACACTGTACAGAACTTGCATAAAGATTGAACCCTCAATCACCTTTGTTTCACATACAAAGCGACATTTCCCTGTATTCGACGCCCTGACCAAGTCGTTCATCATCAGTTGAGTGTTCGTCGGCTTCGCAATTGTATACATAGAGACCCCAACGTAGATCGCCGATTCAGTGCAATGGTACCAAATCTGGGTTCAACATGTCCCTCGCCGTCCCAATAACAACATACTTTTTACCGTTTGTGATTGTCTTTTCTCTGAGCGACGTTATGCCACTAAAACCACGCGCGCGCAGGCACTGAGCGAGAGGGGAGGGAAGAGGAGAGAGAGAAAAGGGGCGGAGCCTCTCTCGTGTGTGTCTCTCTCCCTCCCCCCGCTCTCTCGCTCCCCTCTCCCCGCGCTTTTGTGGCAACTCGAGGAGAAATGCTAAAATTCTGATTTTTTGTCTAAAATTCCTAAAATATTCTAATTAGTCGAAATTGGTCGGCGCAACTGTTTCCGATCAAGGGAACCCCCTAAACACCTATTTCTCGGCATATTTATCGATTTTTCACCATCGAAAAGTTATACGATCAAGTTGCGCCAATGATTCTTTGATACAGGATGACGATAGCTGCCGAAAACGCTTTTGATTGTTCAATTTGGTTGCGAACTCGAGTTGCCATACCTCGGGCCATATTTTATGCGCGTACCTATCCCCTCTGAGTGGGCGGAGCTTGCGGTCTCTATGTATACACTGTACAGAACTCTCATAAGTCAAAATTTTAAAATATTATTTATTGTATCTACACAGGATCTGAATGTACAAACCAGGATGTGAAAAAGGTGAGAAACTGAACAACAAAGATCAATTACCCGATAGAGAATAAGATAAGGATTATGCGCAAAAGCCGTAACATTCAGTAGAAGATAAGTGCGAAATTAAAGGTTTTAAAGCGTTTTAAAAGGGCAAGAACGAAACAATTTGAAAGTTGAAAATGAGAATGAGTGTGAAAAGAATGAATGATGGTGTGAGCGATGATTATGAAATAAAATCAATAGTGAAAGTGAGACGATGGAACGGAAAGAACGGAGGAAATGCTAAAGTTCGGGGAATGTAGTCATGGTTATTTGTGGTTAGGTGAATTGATGAATGAGGGAAAGTAATTATGCTGACGCCTTCTAGTACCGAGGGAACGCTTCCATCGTTCTCTTGAACAGATTATCGAAGATTGCCATCCACGAGGCGATCTGCAATGAGAAATTAGTCTTTCCTTTTCATTTCTGGTTCTTTTATAGAGTTCTGCACTTCTCTTCTGCAGTTTTATTATATTACTATTGGCCAGAATAGTGCGAAATTACAGTGTTATGGTATAAAAATTAGCAGAATAGAATCGATTTTGAGCTGAAACTTACAGCATCCGGTCCGTATCCATGAGTCAGATTGCAGTAGTTGAACATCAAATGAGCATTGGGGTTGATCTTGTTAGGGATCCTTTCAGCAACTGGCAGTCTCAGAGAGATAACCACCGCTCGAAGAGACATGGCGATGCGGCTGAAAGAAGATCCTGTTTTAATGATATTGCGGTATGATTACGATACCTGGCATTGCTGAATCCAATGACGGCATTCTGGATGAACTCCAGCGTTGAAGTGTCAGCCTGTCCAACGATTGCGGTAGCCAAATCTCCCGCCGGGAAGGATCTCTCCACCTCGGTTACCATGTCTTTCGCGAGGTCGAGTGCCTCACCTGGAAATATCGATTGATACGGTTCAATGACTACTGTATGATTACGGTAACTGACCCTCAGTAAGTGACGTGAACGTCGTGTTCTTGGCACTCTTCCTTCTTCCCTGATCGAGTTTGATGTCGAATTCTTTGAGCTCGTCTCTCAACTGGTTGCAGTTGTCCTTGGTCTTGCCCCTGAGAATATTGATTGATTACGGTAGAATACAGTAGGGTAAGGTTACGGTAGTCTTGCACTCACTTCTTGAGCATGCTTCCCAGAATCGACAGGTTGAACGTCTCGGGAGCTCTGACTCTTCTCAGTACCTCAGCCACGGTCACGTTGTACTTCTTGTTCTGGAGAGTGAGACGACCGGAGATCTGCGAAACAGTAGAGTAAGTAACGATGGGCTGGTTTTCGGTATCAGAGTACGGTAGACTACTGTACCTCAGCGAACGAGCTGGACGCGTTAGCTTCCTCTGCCATGCCCGGTTTGTGCAGATTTCCGTCGGGAATGTGTGGAGGCTCGACTCCGGGCGGGAACTGGAAGAATATTGATTAGCACCGTAACCTTCAATTGATGCCGTATCTGTCTAGATACCGTACCTGAGTGAGCAGCTCGGCGTGACCGTATCCAGCATGGAATATTCTCCGGATGTACGCGTGCAGTTCTTCCTCGAGAATGTGCAGGAATCGCTGGTAGAGAGAGGTCATCTGAAATAAGTCAGTTAGTGATTCAATTTTCGAAATTTTGGAGATTTTTGCACTGGTGAAGCTCAAATTTCCTCACCACCATCAACTCTTCCACTCCCAGTGCATGCGTTGCCTTCGCAAATTGGCGTAGAGGCGAGGCAAGAATCGTAGCCTTGCCTGCCTCCCAACCACCGGCAGTCCATTGGTTGAGGATGGTCATGAAGGACTCCATCGCTTGCCTGGAAGGAGGATAGTCAGATACTGTAGTGAGGGTTACTGTATTTTACGGTAGATACAGTACTCACTTAGCAAATCTCGCATCATTCGCAGCCGTAGCCAGTTCAGTTGGCGATTCGATTGTCCGTATGAGGAGACGAGCGAGCGAAGTGAGAGGAAGATGGGCAAGAGCCAGTTCGCGATGGTCGGCCGACAGTTGGACTGACTCGCCTTGAATGAAGAGGGTTACGGTAAGTAGTGATTGATACAGTAATCAAGCGGATCGATTACCGTACCTTCAAGCATCGCAGTCAGGGTGCTCATCGGGTACTGTTTCCTGTTGACGGTCGGCTCTTTGATCTCGATTGCGTGCTCCTCGAGCAGTTTGAGCAACTCATCACCAGTTCCCTTGACCTTGCCCCTGCAATTATCGATTGATTAGTTACGGTAGGCTACGGTATCGATTACCTCTTGAGCAGAGGACCAATATGGCTCTTGATCAATCCTTCCGGGAGACTGGCGCGTCTTTTGATCTCATCCGTGCACACATCATAGTTCTTGAGTGCGCCAATCAGGCAAAGTCGGCCTCCAACCTGGAAATGGGTGGGTTCCGGTAGGGTTACGGTAGCTACCGTATTTACCTTGCAGAACACAGTCGCGGGTTCCTGAGGCTCGACGACCACATGCGCAGATGCGATGTCTGCGGGGTTGAGAAGGGTGGACTGCAATTATCGATTAGAAAATAGATTTGATTGAAAATCAATATTCTGACGTAAATCAATAATTTTCACCTTCTTCTTGACCACTCTAGATTCCGATCCGTCAGCCTTTCTCTTCCTGCCTCGCACTCCCTTGGGAATCACTGCCCTCATTTCGAGTTCGTTTTCGGCATTCTCAACGTTCTCAGCATTCTCGACGTTCTCGAAGGAGGGGAAGTCGGGGTAGTCAGATGCCGGAGGGGTGTACTGTTCGTTCTGAAATACGGTAGGGTTATGGTAAGTTAGGGTTCGGTAGTTCGGGATTAGAGCAAATAAATGAACTGGAAGCTTACCTGGTAGGGCAGTGGGTAGTCACCAGTCGCCACGGGAGTAGTTCCTGGTTCAGTCTGAAATGTGACCTGATTACTGCAAGTTCTTTGAAAGCATTGAAAACTATAGAACACCTACTTACCTTGAAAGCAAGATTGTAGTCGCCAGTTGCGGGAGGGGTGTTGGGCTCATTCTGAAAAAGAAAAATCACACAATCGTCATTGGTTAGACTGCACTCGTAGATACTGAAAAAGTCAGAATGCTCACCTTGAAGTTGAACTGATAGTATCCATTCGCCGCTTCCTGCATGGGCTGCATCGGCTGCATGTTGGTCAGAGGCTGCAGCACAGCCATTCCAGCCTGGGATTGGTCGACGAAATCATGCTGCTGCTGAGTTACGGGCGTAGCCGGATCGTACCACGGGAACGAGGGTGTGCCTGAAATAATGGAATTTGCATGATTGAAAGTGTTTGCTAATGATCAGATTGAGAGAAGTTCCTGCGACAAAGAGATAAGGTAGCCAGATTACGGTAACAGAAGAAGTGACTTACCGTAGTTGAAGGCTGCAGGGTACTGCTGGGGGTACTGCTGCTGGTAGTAAGGATCCATGGCGGGAGGAGTGATGGGCTCATTCTGCAAATTGTACAATAGCTCAGGGTTACAGTAGACTACGGTGCATACCTTGTAGGACAGTTGGGCATTGTCAGCTGCGGGAGTTTGCTGCTGCTGGGCATAGTAGGGGTCCATGGTGATATCAGAGAGGAGAAGAGAGAAGAGAGGAGAGAGATGATGTCGACTTGAGTAGACTGAGGACTGCCCGTGGGGATGGGTATATATACATCGTCTTCCGATGTTGTAAATGGCTGGCTAGACTGGACATCTCCGATCTGTCTGGAGGGTGAGAAGCAAAGGGGAGGAAGCGAGATCGGAAGGCCAGTGATGATCTTGTGGAGAAGTAGTTTTCGACGTTAGTCTGAAGGTAAGACTGAAAGATCACTAGATTGAACTTGTGAATCAACAAAAATCAACTTTTTATATTTAGAAATTTCTCTTTTATCATAATAGGTAGGTAGCAAAGACAATAGCAAATTGAAATCAAGAGCATTGTTGTTGTTTTTTGCAAAATTGTAACATTTGAAACGGAAAATGTTCGTTCAACAAACATGAAAAGTAACTATCAGTCTTTAAGCTTATAATTGTCAATGATTTCAATTGCGAGTTCATAAACTGATATGATTTCGAAATTGTCCTGCCACCAGGGATGCTTGTGCAGTGCATGAGATTGATCAGCAACCTGAAATAAACGAGAAAACAGCGTCTTTTTCATTCTTGAACGAAAAGGAAGAGAAACACCAACCTCACTATATTTGCTTATCAAATCGTCTACAAGATAGTATACTCTTTGCTCCAGCGCGGACAATGAGATGAGATATGCATTCTTCGTCAACCACTGTAAGACCATTCATGTCTGGTAATCTAGTGGCTCTAGTATGTAAATACAAGGTAATTATGAACCTGCTCATGTTCAAGAAGCAAAGGGAAGAGAGCAGGCACAACTTCTATGCGGAATGTAGCCATGCCAGAAAGCAGTTCCCTTTGAAAAAAAAAACAGAAGTATCGTGTGTTGACGTGCATGTTGTCTTAATTTTTGTGAAAGTCTCAGAAAATATATTGACGTAAGCAATATTGTACACATGGATATAAAATTAGGAAACGAGCCTAATAGAGAAAATATGCTAACAAAATTCGATAAAAATTTGCGAACCTCGGGCTATTTGTCAAAAGGGGCATATGATACATATGGATCGTTTTACTCATGAAGCCGCCAAAATGAGAGCAAACAACCTACAATTATTGTTTTACTTCTCGCGCACATTTGTTCATGAATTTCGAACATGAACGAGCTTACATCTTTTTCCTCATCGTTCAAATTTTCAGCTGTTATAACTCCTTCCGATCGATCTCGGTGCATTTCAAAAAGGTTGAGGAATATTTCGAATATCTAAATGTTGCAATATTGCAACCGTTTCCGTTAGAACTAACTAACAAGAACGTTTCTTTGGGGGCAGCTGACTAATTGACTCACGTATGGGTCTTCCAAAACCTCAACGTCTGTCGTCGCAACCACTTGAATCATCTCAAAGAAGGACTGGCGAAGGTCCTCCATTGTTCAATGGGAGATAATTTAGAGCAGTATCAAAACTGGCGCAACGTCATCGCGTCTTTTTCATGCCTTGGTCTATTCTGAAAAATTCAAAAGATGCTTAGAAGAAGCGGCACCAGAGGGAATTTCCATTTTGAATACACACTGTTGGTTTCGCCACTATTCATGTACTCTTGCCTTACTGTTTCGTGCTCAATTTCGTTTGCTTAGTCGTTTATCCTCCGTTGTTTTTCACCTCATCATTCTATTCTTTATTCTATTCTAGCTCTCTCCTTTACGATGAGAAGAAACACTTGTGCTGATGGAGAAAGTCCTGTGGGAAATAGAGCAGTAAGGCCTATCTTATTTTGTCTGCATATCTTAAGCATTTCAGACCCTACTCTGTCTACCGAATGAGATCTTGACTGAGATCATTCGCAAATTAGATAGCAATGATCGCGAAAGGATGAGTGCGACCAACAGTTTTCTAAGAATGGTAGATAAAAGAGCGGGATATCACACTCTGAAGGAAGTTCTCTTAACTTCGGTGAGTGTTTCTGATGGCTACAGATAGAATCATCGATAGTTTTTTGTCGAATTATATTGACCGTAGTTCATGCGAACACATGCGCACAAACTTTTCACGAAAGATGTTTAGGTTGATGCTGAACCACGCGTTGTTTGTACAATCGATGCTGGAGAAAACGTTGAAAGTCGGAGTTTTGAGTTCGGCCCTGAACACATCCAATCACCGGAATTCACACAATTCTTCAAATACACGACTACTCGTCTGCTGATCATCAAATCATTTTCGGTAATTATTCCAGAAATATATTCATGAAGCTCTTACAAATATTATCAATTCTCAGGATGAAATTAACGCTGCAGTTGAAAGAAAGCTACGAGCTGCGTTCAAATCCCTCAACTTTCAGAATTTGAACGTCGAAGTGCACAATGGTGTGTCGGAAAGGTGAGGTGTTTCGAGCAACTTTGAAGTGTTCAAAGTTTAATTTGAGGATCATTGGAGATCTTGTTCGTAAGCAGAAACACATCGATGAAGTGAGAATTGCTTGGGTGAATCTCAACAGCGATAGTTCCAGCGCTTTGCATTTGTTCATGAACCTCCCATCTATGGGCAAGTGCAAGATTGTCGCAAACGTACGTCTCAACAAGACTGTCTTAGTAACCGAGGACGTAATTACGCCGAGATCTCACATTTGTCAAAGTGTAAACGCTATTCTGCAGAACAAATAGACAAACCTTTACAATACAGATACATATCCCATTCCGAAAAGTCTTATTATCGATTCGTTTTTGAAGCAACATCTGCAAATCACGGATGAGGCTCTTCTTTACATCACTCATCAATCGACAGATGTAATATTAACTTGTTCTCATACAAGAATAACTGCGAGAGGAGCAGTTCAAGCATTGGAGGTTACTGTTTTGTGTTGCCAATGTTTTCGTTGAACCTTCTCTATACTGATCATTGATCGACTGAATTCGAAGTAATACTCTGCTAGTGCCAACCACATTCCTGTTCAAGTCAACTAATATTTTCATTTCAGATAGCGAACAACTCTCGGACAGAGAAAAAGGTGGCATTCTACATTGGCGCAAGCGAACGATTTCGGTTAGATGAACTGCTGACGTTCTGGACGGATGATGGGGATATGTTTGAGCATGTGGAGGAAAATGCCTCTATCATCGTCCGATTCTCTCCCATAATGGAGAAAGTGAATTATGAAGGCTACCTTGTCAGCATTATAACATTCTGAGATTATCGATGTTTTCATCATCGGACTGTTTCAAAATGCTTTAATAAAGAGCGCAAATGCCTTCCGTCTGCTTCAAAGTCCTAAATTTGAGAATGTTGACAGACTCTATACAAATCCCCTCTACGAAGACAACGAAGCATTGAAGGACAACCTACATGCACGGGTGTTCACTCACAGTAAATAAAAACGGCGGAGGCAAAAATCGAATTTAAACCTCGCGCATTTTCCAAGAAATGACTCCTATTGCATTTTGACGCGTGCGGTAGCGTTGCGTGCGTGAGAGAGCACACGAATTCGAGAGAGCATCTCGTCGTCTGTGCTCTCTCGTGCCTAGAGACGCGCGCTCATTGGACAAACGAAAAGGGGGCGTGGCCGCCGCTCTCTGCGTTAGTTAGATGCGGGGAGGAAGCCGTTTTGAGCCGCCGTGACATGTCTCTGGTAGTTTTTGGTTAGTATCCGCGCCTGTCACTTGAGAGACCCGGGTTCAATTCCCGGCCAGAGTGGGGAATGAAGAGACGGCGACCCACATCTCGAAATCTAGAATGTACTCAAGAGAAGTGAAACGGCACCTGAAGTGGGAATAAGAAAGAAGAATGAAGGGAGGGCGCACGTTCGATCTCGAATTCCTCATATCCTATCGTTCGCTCAAAATTGAGATCTTTTGTGTAAATTCGAACGAGTGGGCTTCCAACAAAGAATAGAGCAACCTTTTGCAACAGAAATAGCCGACCGATTTATTAATCGGATATTGACATCATCATTCAATTACTTCAATCGATACAATTGACGAGCCTCTCCCTCATTCTGGCAATCGAATCCCCTGTTCACCAGTGGGAGTGATGGGGGGAGAGGAATGTGGGGAAAACTTCATCATGCAATTGTTCAAATGAAACCTGGTTAGGTTGCATGCACATGATTCTGATCCAGTGCTGACGCAATGATTGGTTTTCGAAAACGAACCTTGAAATTCGAATATATTTCCTCAATATATACTCGCATGTTCTTCGAATTAGATTCCATTAGTAATTCCTGTTTATTCCAAAACTGATAACGTTCGATGATAAGTAACAGTGTGAGATCGATCGACAATAATAGAACACCGACTAAACACAATACGAATATGAGATACATTAGTTAGTACAACCAGAGATTGAATAGAGGAGGGCAAAATTTGCAAAATGGAAACATTGGGCGAAACAATAATACTGTCAATTGAGCAAAACGGCCTGAGTGTTTTTGTGTACAATATCGAATAGGGAAGAAGCTACAGAAGGAAACTATCACAGCGAGTCAATCGATAATTTCCTAGCGAGTTACAGTACAAAAAGTTTGGGGAATGGCAGGGCACTAATCGACAATCGATTGATAATTTCCTAGCGAGTTACAGTACAAAAGATTGATGGGGGTACGGTAGCGTATCAATCGATAATTTCCTAGCGGGTTACAGTATAAGAATGATGGGAGTATGATAGGGAATCGATATATAATCAATCGATAATCGCCTACTGCCTCTGCTGTTGCTGCTGCTGTTGGTAGTACTGCTGGTTGGGGTCGGCGTAGCTGCAATTTACGATTTCGAAAGATTTGATCTCTCCTTAAATTCAAAATCCTTTAAAAATTGCTTTCCCCGTCCGCCTAACAATGCAATCCAATCATGTAACCCGTAATCGGAACCAACTATGAAAACAGGCTGGGACGAAAATTAGCCTGCCACATGGATAACTACCGTACACACAAATCAATATTACCGTACCCGAATCCGGGAGGAGGCGGCAGGCCGGGGTGCGACTGCTGCGGCGCCTGTTGCTGCTGCGGCTGCGGCTGCCCGTAGTAGCCGGGGTGCTGGCCGGGATGGCCTGCAATGGAGAAAGTTTAAATTGCATAAGTACGGAATGAATGGGTCACCGGAAAGTTCACTACAGAGCAAGGGCGCCTTAGTAACACTCGAAAAAAAAAGATGATTGTGTTTGAAAATGCATTCTTACAATACACTACCCAATGCAGAACAGATTACAACTTCACTGAATCGTGAAACTCAATTCCGCACCACAAAAGTGCGTGCCGATGTTTCGTTCGAACGCTCTCATTTCACTTGGCCTCTGTCTAGAAATATCCATTGACGACAGTGTGCCGCCAAATCTTCTACA
>LS517587.1:0-43582 GCA_900490845.1 Pristionchus japonicus | reverse complement strand
GTAACGACTCCTGGGGCCTCGGTCTCAGGCTCCTCGGTCACAACCACGGGTGCGTCAGTCTTGGGTTCCTCAGTAACAACAGCGGGAGCTCCGGTGGATGGTGTAGCCTTCTCGGTAACGACTCCTGGGGCCTCGGTCTCAGGCTCCTCAGTCACAACCCCGGGTGCATCAGTCTTGGGTTCCTCAGTAACAACAGCGGGAGCTCCGGTGGATGGTGTAGCCTTCTCGGTAACGACTCCTGGGGCCTCGGTCTCAGGCTCCTCACTCACAACGCCGGGGACTCCAGGAGCGGTAGTGGTTGTGGACGCTGCAATGAGTAAATTTCAGCATCCTTTTCCCTATATTTCACGTTTCTGGATTTCTAAATTCTACTGTGTCTTCATCTACGTTTCTCTACTCTTTTGATGTATCTGTTTCATGGTTTTGTTGCTAAATGTGTCTACCCTACATTGCCTAATCTACTACAACTACTACTACACCAAACGGACCTCTTCTCGTGGTCTCTTCGTCACTATCATCGATGACACATCCGTTATTTGGCTTCTTCGTGGTTCTCTTTCTCGTTGTGGTCTGCTCACCTTCCGTGGTCGTGCGAGAGTCAGTGACGACGACTACGTCCCCAGCCGTCGTGGTAGTCGACGGCTCCTCGGTCGTTGTGGTTGGCTCAGCCTTCTTGTCAGTCACAACTTCAGCGCCTCCGTCAGTGGTGGTGGTCGATGGCTTCTCAGTGGTCTGTCTTCCGATAGTGGAAGGCTCCTCAACCTTTCCAACAGTCGTAGTGGGTTCCCTCTCGGTTACAACCTCGACGTTTCCAGCGGTGGTGCTAGTGGTGGGTTCTTCAGTAGTAACTCTTCCAACAGTGGTAGGCTCATCAACCTTTCCGACAGTTGTTGTGGTCGTAGGCTCTTCGGTTGTTTGTCTTCCGATAGTGGTTGGTTCTTCGACCTTTCCGACAGTTGTCGTGGGTTCCCTCTCGGTTACAACCTCGACGTTTCCAGCGGTGGTGCTAGTGGTGGGTTCTTCGGTGGTAACTCTTCCAACAGTGGTAGGCTCTTCAACCTTTCCAACAGTTGTGGTGGTCGTGGGTCGGGCAGTGGTGGTCGTCGTAGTCGTGGTCGGTTTGGCGGTGATATCTCCTCCGGATCCCGATCCTCCCGACCCTCCGATCACGTTCGACGATCCACCGGTTCCCTGGAAAAAGTTTTTCGTTGCGCGGTCGCAGTTTGCTCAGGTGCTGTTCACTTCCGGATTGACTCTCTTCAGCACAAAAGCTGTGAGTTAGACAGGGCGAGAGAGCGAGTGCCATGGAGAGAGTTAGACACCCACCTGCGATGCGATGTAGGCAGTGTACTCAGCCGTCGTCAGATCCCGCATCGTCCATTCGCTTCCGACGAGCGCGCACTTCTTCAGCTCCGTCCCGTTCACGACGATCGCGTTGCGCGTGATCGTCTTGCCGTTGTAGGCACAGCCTGAATGAGAAACAATCAATAAATGTACCATATCAGGCAGTGAATGCTAGATGGAAATGGGGCGGAACTCTTCTTGAGTTGCATTCCATCAATGCATTGAACGTGGATCAAATCAATCCGAGCAATGCACAAAGAGCTAGAGCTTGAGAGAACTAGCCTGAACTGCCCCTTGAAACTACTCAGTTTGCTCTAAGATGTAGAAGCACGTATAGTTCAATCGTTATTGACGACGCAGGCCGCAAGAGATCATCGTCTTATTATCCACAGATTGATATCAGAGGAAATGACCTACCCATGATCTCGATGTAGGTTGTGACGCTAGTGCCACTGATGGAGTAGCGGCAGCGGTGCACTTCCGTGCCCTGCACCCACGTGGACATGAACGTCTTGATCGAGCCATCGGGAAGCGTGCAACCGGCTGGAAGGCATTGTTCAATTTTCCTTTTTTTTCCTTCTCTATGCAAATCCTAGTGCAACATGTCCTAGAAAACAACATTGCATTAGAAAATGCAATGATTTTCGAAAGTTTAACTCACTGATGACTCCGAAATCGAAGACGCCAACTCCGGTATTGCAGAGGTACGGCTTGCCAGAGATGTAGACGAGCGTGTTCGCGTTGTACGTCTTGCCCTTGATGACGCAGGCTGCAACAGGCATTCGTTATGAGGAGATGCGGTTTGCGAACACCGTTCCATAAGCTTCCAAACTACATTCACACAATTTGAATAATACGTTAGCAGTGAGGATGCAATAATTTGAAATAGACGAAAGGAGTTTTCAGCGCGAGAAATCGTTTTCGCCCCCTTAATCTCAACCTACCAGTCTTCGTGATCACTCCATAGATGCAGGTGTAGACGTCGACCCCGTCGGCAGTCGTGTACTTCTCGCCGTTCTTCACTGTAGCGCCCTCGAAGGAGCACGTGACGTCTGCAATGACATGTTTGACTTAGACGAACTGGTCTTTCTTCAGTTTCTGGCCATCTCCATCGGCGTAAGACTCCTTTCTTATGCTTTAGGCCATATCCATAAAAAGGAATTGTTCCATTGTTCACGTTGATTTGATAACTTGCTCTCTTTCTGATGATGCCCTCTACATCGATGTATGGCCTCTGCATGTGGAAAAGAAGCAAACAAGCTTACCACTCTCGTCGGCCACACTCATCGTGACGGTTCCATTGGTGGCGATCGAGCACTTCACGTAGAGCGAGTTGATGGTGGCGAACCCGCCGTTGTTCAGCACTGTCCCGGCGGTGGTCACGCAGCCTGTACTCATACAAATTAATTTGATACAGTGTGAACAAAAGAAATGTTAAACATGCTCGTTGAAGTGTCTACTGTGCCATTTTGAGTAGCTATGCACGCCTTGCACCATAGCAAGGCCACGTACTGCCTGTCCTAGTTGTTGGCTAGACTGAACAGTACCCGTTGCTTGTCCGACGAATCCTCCGGCTCCGGCACTGTTGCACTGCATGCGGACGGCCTTGCCGATGATGGTCTCCACGCCCGCTACGATGGCCTGGAATATTGCATATATTACTACTAAATAAAGTAGCGCGGCCTCCTCGCGTCCTTATGTCCGCTATTACGAAATCGTACAGCTATCCGTGGCCGAAAGCGAGGCACAACTTGTCTAGTATTGCAAAAATGGAGCAGCAAATCAATTAAGCAAGCAACAAATCACCTTGAATTTTGGAATGGAACGAGAAGTACATAAGTGTACAGGTCTAACCTTGAAGTCGACGTTCTGTGTCCAGGTCTGTCCCACAGCGTAGGTCTTGCCGTTGTACACGCAACCGCCGGCTGAGAATGAGATATTTCGGCTGCATGTTTAGGGGCTCCAAGCTCTCTCGCTACTCTGACCGGTGAGAGAGAGAGAGAGTGTGAAATGAGGAGAGCAACTCTTGCTTTCGGTACTCTACTTACGAGTCTCCTGAGCCAGTTTGACGGCTCCGGACGCGTCCCTGTAGCACGACCAGGTGGATCCGTCGGTCATCGTGCGGTTCTCGCCCACGGCCAGCGCCTTGCCGGTGGAGTCACGACAGTCTGAATGGGACATTAGACATTAGGCAGCTATCCTGACATCAGGCAATGGGCCTGCACGTTAGGAATGATCGTTGTAAGAAATGGCTCCCTACATTTTTCGCACTTTATCTATGATGAGGAGACCTAGTCGTGTGAAGCTCTAGTCTGAATCGTAGTGCATTATACACATCTATTTTGGATCTCCGTATTCGATGTAAGTATGGACAATTCATGATAAAACGCACTGATGATCTGGTATGCGACGACATCTCCACTCTTCGAGCAGCTGTATGTGAAGTACTGCTCGTTGAAGGTGGCTCCAGATTGGATCATCGCGCCAGCATCAGTGTTGGTGGGGACGCAGCCTGGAATAGTTTCCTTACTTTTACTGCCGTGATTACCAAGTTTTAAACTGTTCGAACTGCTGGCTCACCAATAGCGCGCACTCCCTTCACGACCAATCCCGTTCCTTGGTAGCATTCGAATCGGATGAAATTCTCCGTCCATTGGTCTCCAATCGAGCAGTCCTCAGCAGTCCTTCCCCCAGTGGAAGCGACGACTGCGGCAAACGACGCAAGCAGAAGGGGGGGAATGAGCATTGCTCGTCCCGTTAATCAAGTGAAGATCCTACCACATTCCTTGCTTTTATAGCGAAATAGGGCAGGTGTTCAAGCGCGCAATAATATGATGAGAAGAGGTGTGAGAGAGGGTGAAGATCCGACCGAATAACCAAAATAGCGCCTGGCTCCGAGTGTCTCCGCGGAGAGGAGTAGCCCGATCTATAAAAAAATGGTTTGATAAACAAAGATTTCGATCATAACAACAACAACCTTTCAACTTGAAGAAGTTCTGAATACTACATAGTTATCCAATGCTAGAAGTATTCAACTTGACTTCATTCAAGAAAACGACTTTTGTAAGCTATGCGAAGTTGTTTTTACTGAAATCTGATCATGTTCAAACCTCAGTTCATCAGAAGCACATTCCATTGTTCTCACGTGAACTCTCCCCTCCCGCGTGAACATTCCTCCGATTGCTCAGCCTTCTCCATCGAAACTCGGCCCCTCCCTCACACTCCCACTCAATTTGCAGACGAAAGAGAGCTTTGACGCGCCAAAACTGTGCCAATCATGGGCAAAAAAACGTTTGATCTTCCCCGAAGTCCATCTAATAGCGAAATTGGCACTATTTTGGTCTGTTTTGTCTCACAGAGTATTCGATCCCTACCACTCCCATTCTCCGCCTTGCGCGCGCTCAGAGCTTTCGTAGCTCGGGCCAAAAAGTAGACAAGTTCCGCGAAATTAGCAATTAGAAGAAAATAATTCGATCTATTAGCAATTTCACAAAAAAGCAATATCGCAATTTGCATGTCTTCATTTCAATCATCCTCCCCCTCTCCCTTCCCTCCTTTCCTCCATTTCCTACTCTCACTCTGCTCTCGCGCAGTCGCATCATGGCTGCGGTCAAATCCGCGGTCGTCCCGCCCACCGCCCCACCACGTATGTTACCGTACTCTCATTGTTACAGTACCACCTTAGATTACCGTACTCCTCAGCGTACCTCGTTGTTACAGTATCCTGTAGATACCGTAATCTGTTGTACCCGCCACCTTGTTGTGCCTCGAAGCCACAAAACCGTACTCTGTTGTTACCGTACCCTACCGTACCTTATCGATTGCCTCTCTCCAGCCCCGCCCACCGCGTTCGCCGACGGGGAGGTCATCGGGAACTGGACGATCGAGTGCAAGCTGGGCGAGGGCGGCTTCGGAGCCGTCTACAAGGTAGCCGCGTTTTAGTGTGGTGTGGTGGTGTGGTGTGGTGTGAAATAGGGATGTCTAAACGGAAAACGGAATTCCGTAAATCTCCTCTCTCTTTTCAACAACTCCGTAATTGAGAGAGATCGCCTCATTTTCTATGCGGATTGATGGAGAATTACATTTTTCTGTAATTCTCATTCGTCTGTAATCGCTCGGGGCCGCTTGGTCTAGTTCATTCTTGGGGAGTGAGGGTGAGAGATAGGGGGAGAGGAGAATTACATTTTTCTGTAATCATTCGGAAAAATGAATCGAAAGTGAAGGGGTGAGTCAGCTTTACAGAATAATGTAATTCTGCGAATGTGTATGGAAATCGATTCGGAATTCCGTTATAAATTCCGTTTAGACTCCCCTAGTGTGAAATGGGAAAGAGCAGAAACGAGTACACCACTGCAGGTATTCAACCAGAGCAAGCAGTACTACGCGCTCAAGGTGGAGGACGAGAAGGCCAGCGTGCGCATCCTCAAGATGGATGTGAGCATACTGTAGGGGTTACTGTAGGCAAATGGGTTACGGTAACTGGCTGGGGGTACTGTAACTGGATACTGTATCCGAAGCAGGGTCTCCGTTTCTAGGGGAAATTTTGTAGCTGGTTTTTCTATGTGGTTCCGGGTTACTGTACCTCAAATAGTTACTGTATCTGGTTACCATGACTTGTATGGCATTACCGTAACCCGAATGCGTACCGTAACTGGAAGGAGTACTGTATCATCACAGGTGACCGTGCTCTGCGAGATGGGTCGCAAGCGGGCGAAGCACTTCTGCCGACTGAAGGACACGGGCAACACGAGAGGCGTCAACTTCATGGTCATGACGCTCGTCGGCACCTCGCTCAATGTGAGGATTCTTTGATCTTTGAACTTTGAAATTTGCAATTCAACCGTTGATCTTTGATCTTTGAACTTCAAGCGTTGATCTTTGACCCTTGAACTTCAACCGTTGATATTTGATCGTTGATCTGCCTACGAAACTTATTAGGTCTCTTGTCACACTGAGAACAAACACAGCTGAGAAGTTAGAATGTACTTACCGATCTTTGATCTTTGATCTCTCATCGCAGGACCTTCGTCGGATGACTCCCAACAACTGCAAGCACTTCACGCTCCCGTGCGCCCTGCTCATCGGCGTGCAGTGCATCGAGGCCATCGAGGAACTCCACTCGTCGGGGTACGGTGGGATTACGGTAGCCACGGGGATACGGTATCCCGCAACTACTGTAGTTCGTTAGGGGTACGGTAGGGAAGGAGGACGGTAACTTGTGGGGGTACGGTACCTTGTTGGGGTACGGTATCTTGTAGGTGTACGGTAACTTCAACGGGTACGGTACCTTGTTGGGGTACGGTACCTTGTTGAGGGTACGGTTTGATTACTGTAGATACGGGGTACTGTAGGGATGGATGGAGTACGGTAACTCATCGGGTTACGGTGGGATTACTGTAGCCACGAAGTATGGAAGGGAGGGATCATTGAACTTTTAAGCGATGATCTTTGATCTTTCGATCAGTTTTGAACAAGATCCCTTGGTCAGATTCCTGCACCGTGACATCAAGGGCGGCAACTTCACGATCGGCCGCAACTCGCCCAAGTTCATCTACATGATCGACTTCGGAATGTGCCGCAAATTCGTCGACAAAGAGGTTCGATTTGGCATTTCTTATCTTATATCTCTGATCTTTGATCTCTGACCTCTGATCTTTGATCTGTCTACTACATAACTCTTGTCTCCCATCGCCCTCATTAGTTTCTCATCCAGTCGGTTCCTATACGACGGTTGTCAACCGATCTAGTCGTTTGACATAAAACGACTGAAAAAATACCATGTATAGGCCATTGATGTCAGCTCAGAGTGACTCTCTCAAATATTGATCTCTCCAGGGCGTCCGTCGTCCGCGCTGGTCGTGCGGCTTCCGCGGAACGCTGCAGTGAGTTTGTGATCTTTGATCTTTGATCGTTGATCTCTGACCTTTGATCCTAGATACGCGCCCATCAGCTGCCACATCCAGCGGGAGCAGAGCAGGAAGGACGACCTTGAGTCGTGGCTGTACACTCAGGTACCGCCCACTCGGAGATCAAAGATCAATTGATCTTTGATCTTTGATCTCTTGCCAGGTCGAGTTCACGAACGGCGACGTGCCCTGGCGCAAGAACAACAAGCCCGACGAGGTGCTCAGGATGAAGATGGATGTGCGTTGGTGGTCTTTGATCTTTGATCTCTGGTCCATAATCCCTGGTTAATGATCTTTGGTCTCTGATCTCTGATCCCTGATCCATATTCCCTGGTTCGTGATCTTTGATCTTTGCTCTCTGGTCCCTGATCCAGAATCCCTGGTTAATGATCTTTGATCTCTGAGCCCTTATCCATAATTTCTGATTTATGATCTTTGATCTCTTCTCAGATCCGTGATCCGGAGAAGAACGCGGCCTTCTTTGCCTCCTGTCCTCGTCTGTACATCGACACGATGGAGTACGTGGACAGTCTCTTCTACTATGATGTACCCGACTACAAGAAGATGGTCAATGACTTCAAGTAAGTACAGTGAATCGTATCTTACTTATCGTATGGTTGGTACTTATCTCTTACCTTGAAACTTATCTTTGGTTAATGACTTCAAGTGAGTGCAACGGAATCTTATCGGAAAGGTCGCTAGGAGGATTAGGATTTAGCGGACGAGACCTATATTTGTTGATAGTCGTCAAAAGTCGGATGGTGATAGAATGGATGAGAACATTGGTGTATTCTGTCCATTTCGATGTTCCTAGCCATCGTTGGGTTCTTATCCAGTAGTTTCCCATCTGACATTGTGTACTCTAAATGAAGTATTCTTTCTGGAGTGTGAAATAATGCAATGAGTAATGCACAAGGCTTTTTGATCTTTGCTCTCTACCAATAACCAATCTTTATTCTCGCAGGAACTGCATTATCGTGAACAAATTCGAGAACGCACTCTACGATTGGGAGACGATGTAGAAAAAGTGGCAGAGAAGAAGAACGAAATGCTAACTATCTCAATGAATGAACAGTTACGAATGATCATTGCAAGACAGCAAAGGTTATGGCACGGACCGGGGATCGAACCCGGGGCTTCCGCTTACCGGGCAGGTGTTCTACCACTGAACTACCCGTACCACCGATGCGCTTGCTCGCTGAGTGAATGATGCTCTCAATTGGAGTCATTACGAATGAGCTGGGGATGAGTGAAAGACATGAACAACAATGAAAGGAGGTGGGAAATCGATACTTAGAAAAGCTAGTGGGCTATTGCGGGCTATTGAATAAGGTCTCGAATGTTCTAACACGGTCTCTGTACGAGGGAGTGATAAAATGGTTCCTAGGGGTTCACTGCGTTTTAACCTACTGATGAATAGTTCCTAATGCTGATCTGGTCATCTCAATAACCTCATCGATCGAGGCGGGTTGGGTGAATCGCGGTTGGGGCATTGGGATTGAGCAGGGACTAACACGGGTCGATCGATGACTCAATTCCATGGACCGGTGCATCTCATGACTTCTCGAGGAGCTCAAGACATCCTTAGAGACGGTGCTTCGTGTAGCCGAATTGTGCGTTGATCTGCACAGGGGTTGGTAAATTGGACTTCGGAAGGTGATCTCCCCGAGAAAGCACTGGACAGAGGGGATTGTAGTTCGCCTAACAGCTGGCCACTGGGCCTAGCGTTGTCGTGCAATCTTTCGATGGATTCATTCATAGCTTTCGATAGATGCCGATAATAATCATGTCGATCATTCGGATGAGAACCTACTGGATGAGCACCTAATGAGGGCGAGAGATCAACTGTAATGTATTAGACGGAATATGCAATTGGTGCTCATCCAGTAGGTTATCATCCGAATGCTCTCACCCGACCTAGTTCCCTTTTACCTGGGCAGTGACTCGGACAGGTCCTTCAGTTTCTGGCCGAGTTCCTCCAACTCGATCGTTCGCTGTCGTTGCACGGAAGTCTCCTCTTCCACTCGGGCCATGGCGTCCTCGAATTCGGTGGTTGTTCAACATATTTTTCTCGGAAATGATCATCTCGCAAGTTTTTGAGCAAAGGCTGATCTATGTTCTTTTGTTCAAAAACTTCCGAGATGATCATTTTCGAGAAAAAAAACGTATTGAACTATTACCTCGGAACTTCTCTGTTTTTTGGCCCGGGCTATTCTCACAGAGTATTCTATCCCTACCATTGTCATTCTCCACCTTGCGCGCACTCAGAGCGGTCGCAGCGCGGGCCAAAAAAGAGAGAAGTTCCATTACCTCGAACTTCCTCTCGCTCTCGCGCAGTCGCTCCGCCTTCTCGTGCACCAGACGATCCTTGTCCATTAACTGCAAATGATCGCATTATCATTGCTGCAAAGATGTCAGAGGGAAAAAGACTGATCGAGGCAGAAGGAATTGAACCAACATCCGTCCTTCCATGGATCTACTGCTACCTCCGAGCTACATCTTTACTCCGTTCAATAATTTTCATTAGCATCCTGTTCATTATCAGATTGACGAGAGTGGCGATGATTCGAAGTCTAAAGTAATTTCGTTCTAATAGAAGATTGCGAACCTTCATCTTCAGTGAGTCGATGGTCTCTTCCTGAGTCAGTTTCTCCTGTCTCAGCGTGGTATTCTCGGCCGAGAGAGTCTTCGAGAGCACCTGACAAGCAGGGGATCTTGTAAGATCAGAGGAGTGCGCAAAAGTCAGTTGGAGGAATAGGGAACCTTCCGATACTATGCGGGTGCTCTACCACTGAGCAATATCCCCGTTTTTAGAGGGTTTCGAGACCTCTATTCGCCACATTTCTTGCGAATATGCACCGCGACGGAAATGAATGAATGAATGAGACACTTGTGGAATATAATCGCCGTTCTGTTGTAGTCTTTAGTCCACCACAAACAGAATTAGTCACTCACACTCAATGCCTCCAACTCCCTCTCCATTCGACTGCGCATCTCGCGAATTTCGCCTTCGCGTGAGGAACCATCCTTGAGCTGAAATGATTGTAACTGATCTGTGTTTCGAATCTATGACATATTATCTGCAAATATGAGTGAAATCTACTCACTCTTGGAACAATGTGTGGTAGCTAGCTTGAATGGGGAATGGTCTTCCCCAGCGAGTGAGGGGGAAATGAGAGGGGAGGGTGGCGACTCTCGAACTCCGCGCATTCGAATATGCCGCACTTTCATTTCAAGAAACGAGGGATGGTACCCACAATTGTCCAACATGTTCACCTGGTTCTGCAGCAGTGCCGTGCACTCCCTCTCCGCGTGCAGTGACTCCTGCGCTTGTGTCAGCTCGATACGAAGGGAGTTCTCACGCTCTTTCAACTGAAAATGTTGGCATTTGTGGAGTTCCCCGGAAGAACGGGTATGTTTCACCCATTCTGTAATTTTGATTTGTAGCTAGTCACTTTTCCGGTGAACTCAACGAGTACCATGTTTATCGTCTTGAACAGTTCTATTGAAAATAAGAGTACCCGTTTAACGAATCGATTGCACAAAAGGCGAAAAGTGGACGAACCTCCGCCAACTCTCTCCTGGCCTCCTTCTCAACCTGTCTCAGCTGGTTGTCTCTCTCCGCGTGCTCAGTTCGAATCTCCAGTCGAGAGACCTGAGAGACCCAATTCGACAGTTGGTAATTGCCGATAACAGCGGCACTAATCACATGTTTCGAGACAAATAGTTGATGGAATCAAATAGAGCTCGATGCGGAATGAGGAGTGTAGAATGATAGGGAGAGAATGTTCTGTTGATCAAATCCTGCCTGGAGATTCCTACCTCAGCAGCCAGTCTCGAGCATTCCCTCACGAGTTTGCCGTTCTCCTCGGTTAGTTTGTCGATCATCGTCTAAATTGCGACAGTTATAGACAACATTTTCCATTTTCGATCTGGCATGCTTATTTCGATTTCTTCATTCTATCAACAAAACGCACCTTTTGCTGCGTTCGTTTCATCTCTTCTTCCCTCACTTCTCTCTTCAGTCTCGTCATCTCTTCCTATAATGAAGTTTTTGGGCTGTGCAACATTATGAAGATCTCTCATTTTGCAGTGCTCCCTTGCCGGGTAGGCAAAGAGCACGCCTGAATAAACTAGACAGTTGCTGGTGACCCTCGGAAAAAGCGACTGGGAATCGGAGTAGATCAACTAGAGAGTCAGGGGAATTGAAGCTATAATGACGGTTTGATCTTTCCAGAAACACAAGTTCATCGCAATAAAAGGGCGGATCGGATAAAATAAAAGTAAAATAAAAGTAAAATAAGTAAAATAAGCAATAAAAGGGCGGATTCAGGATGGGATGGGATTTTCTCACCATTCAGCATGAACTTCCTGGGCAATAATTTCGCTGAATACCATAACTGACAGTGATGGCACGGAAATTGTTTTCATGGTATGTTCGGAATGCGTTTCAGAACATTTAGAAGTTTTCATGTGGGTTTAAAAATGTCAATTTTGAAGGTTCCTAAGCGAGGGCTCCAACCCGCGCCATCACCATAACTGCCTTACCACATGAACTCGATCCCTCGACCTCGCCGCCTCGATCTCTCCCTCCTTCTCTCTCACAATCATCTCGACCCTCTGTCTCTCCCGTCGCCTCTCCTCCTCCTGCTCCACCCGCATCGAATCCTCCCGACTGCGATCGCTTAGACGAATCTGAAGATGTTTAACAGAGTGATAAATGCGAACTAGTGAACACTTTTTTGATCAATTTGGTAAGCAAGTAACTCTCTGCTGCGATTGCTCAGACGAATATGGTGATCGATTCTCTGAGTAGAGTAGGAATACAATACTATTTTCAGATGACAGCTAAATACCATATCTCGGAAAGCAAGTAATTCTCATCATGGAGACTGCTCTGGTTCACTCAGATTCTACGATTTTCGAATACTCTCTGTAAATATCTATTGCCATGAAGGGTTCTGTTTTCAAATAAAGAATGAGTAAACCTCACACGTACCACAACGAAAATTGGACAATGGCATGCTATGCAGTCTAGCCTATACTCGCGAACTGAAATTTGCTGCCCGAATAACACGAAACGACTAACTAGAGTTCGAAGAACGGGTAATTGTCTCTTCATTACACTCTCTCGCCTGTCTGACCGGTTAGAGAGTGTGTGAAATGAACAGACGGCTACCCGTATTTCGAACTCTACGACTAACGTGCAGATGGCTGTTCTCCGACTGCACTCCCCTCATCTTCACTGTCAAATCGTCCTTCTCGTTCTCCAATCGGGCAATGATCGACTCCTTCTGGGCAAGAATCGGAGTCAACTCATCCAATCTCCTCTGCAGATCGAGGATTTCCTCCATGAGAGCGCGCTTCTGGAGGGCGTCGGCGTCTGGGAAATTGAGTAAATCAGTGCAAAAATAAATTTTATTAATTAGTTTACAATTAAATATTAATGAGATTTAGAGTGATTGCTTCACATGGAAGGCACTACATTTCCGAGGATCTTCAGTGGAGTATAGTTTCAATGGTAACTGTGGAGATTGCAGGAAGAGTGTTTATCGACCGTTCTACCCTGACCACGAACTCTGCGTTAGGCAATTGAATCTATAGAATGGGTGAAACATATCTATACTTCCGCCAAAATCGTCTTACAATTAGTGAACATTTCGTAACGAACGAACATACCAGTCTTCGTGTTCAGGTTTCCCTCGATCTCTCTGAGTCTGCTTTGCAGTGAGTTGATCGATTCCTCCTTCGATCGACTCTCGCGCATTTTCTCCTTCAGTTTCCGCTCGAGGCTTAGCAGTTTCTGGAAAAGTGTTGAATAGATTTCGAAATACGGGTCGCCGTTTCTCCATTTCACACGCTCTCTCACCGGTGTGCGAAATGAAGTTACGATTGCCCATTTGTGCACTGTTTCTCGCCACTCTGACCGGTGAGAGAGAGTGCGAAATGAAGAGACTCCAGTGCTGTACATACTTGCGAGTAGTCCTCCAATCGATGCAGCAACTCCGTATCACTCGACCGCATTGCCCTTCCTCCTCCATCTCTTCCTCCATCTCTCCGTCCACTATCCTCCAGTCCACTCCTCTCCCTTCTCGGTTCTCTCTCCCCCGTGGAGGGAGGACTCTCACGCACCTCGGGAATCTGCAATGAGAGGGAAACTTCGTGGAGATATTCGCGGCAAGTAGTTATTCTGGATGCTGAATATAGAAAACCCGCCCAAATTTCGTCCGTTCTGAGTTGCAATTGTAGGTAGGGGAAACTACTGAACATTCTGATAAGCAAGATGGCAATCCCATCCGTAAAGTGATCTCCATCAGGTGCATTGCCTGATGAATCTGTCTAACTGACCATTTCAGCCCACAGTGGCCTGTTGGGAAGGGCGGAGTGGGAGGGATAGTGATGACCAGACTGTGAGAAGTGCGACTGGGCAGTGGATGGAGGGAGATGGGAGGAGGGAGGTGGACGGAGGGCGGGAGGATGGACTGGCTGCTGGTGGTGATGATCTTTCCTGCGGAATCAGCACATTATGATCGCAAACAATGTAATCTGCTAAGGCTATAACGGAATACAGTTTGCTTATTTCATTACAAATCGGTATAAAGAAGTCGGTACTGGTCTGGTTTCGCGGAGGAATTGTTGAGTTCCACTCACTCCACTCTTTCGGGGAGCAAGTACTATGAATCCAACTCACAATATCTTCCTTGACTACTGACAAAAACGAAAACACCAACAACAGCAACAGCAACAGCAACAGCAACAGCAACAGCAACAACAACAACAACAACAACAACAACAACAACAACAACAACAACAACAACAACAACAACAACAACAACACTCACAGATAGTTGTTCTCCAACTCGAGCAGTGCAATCTGTTGCTCGAGACTCTGCGTGTACTGCAGCTGCAGTAGACCGTGATGCATCTTCCCACAATCATCGCAGGAAGAATCGCCCACTCTGGAAGGGAAAGGTAAAGGTGCTGCCACGTCATGCGGTTTTACAGTCTTACGACCCACTGGTAAGGCCAGCTAGATCACCAACTCTGGAAGGGGAGGATCAACGGAGAGATCGAATATCGAGAGATAGAGTGAGATTCTTCAACAATACGCTAGGTGTTGCCATTTATATTTTTTTCGGGCCATATTTTATCCGTTTCACAAGAAGGTCTAACAAACTTCAAGGGAACCCGGTGAATAAGTATACCTATGCGTGTGTTCCTCCTTCTTCTCCTTCACCTCCTCCCTCACTCCTCTTCCCACACTACTCGATCTCCTTCTCACTGGAATCGGCCTCTTCTTTTCCTCTTCGCTTCGATCTACGGAAGGCCGCCGAGCTTGTGGGCCTTTCCCCTCATCACTTTGACCGATCGATGGCCGCCGACCCTTTGGAACTCCCGATAGCAAGGCCTCGCCTGCAATTACATTCCGTGACTGCATTAGGCCAACTACTTAACGCTAGAAAGTTTGGCGATCCAGCACTTTCCCGGACAATAGAGTGAAAATGAAAAGAGTTTCAATTATTCCATAAATACAGTGGTTTCCCACAGGATTGGTGGTCGGAGTGGAGGAGGTTATGGCGATATTTGAAGTTGTCCGGGAGAGTGCAGGAGTGAAAACGATACAAGGGTAGCAAATAACTGACCTTTGACAACCAGTGGTTCGTTGGCAGCCTTTTTCTTCCTCGCATCAGAGGCTAGGGGCATTCTATCCAAAAAGGAGGGAGGAGAGGACTAAGGACCGATTAGACAGGGGTGGATTGCATGGTGTACAGGGGAGGAGAAGGGGAAGGGGAAGGGGAAGGGGTTAGAGGGAGGGGGTAGTCATGGTGACAGATGGGGGTGGTGAAGGGATAGGGAGTGAACACCTGGAGGAGGAAGGAGCAATTAGGGTCAGAAGACTCTCTCCTTTTCCCATTGTCTCTCGTTCTTTTGAGGCTTAGTGGCTTACTACTCCCTTTTCACTCGATTTCTGCTTGATTAGAGATATTTTTAAAGCTTGTTAGTGTTTCATGGAACAGAACGAACATCGTCGAATCGCAATTATTTATGCTTGAAAAAACAGGAAAAAATGGTTGAAAGCCACTGAGATCTCGACAGGTGCGAACGGGGAGTAAGGAAGTAACCGGGATTTTAATTTGTAAGTTTTGATTGTTGATTATGAACAACGATCACAATGGAGACTATCGGTGCGAATTTACAAATGTTACAAAATGTTTGAAACTTCACAATGGAGTCTAGCGGGACTGCAAGCAAAAAATTTACGAAAATAATGAAAGAATGCTATTAGACGTGTCGGAATTCGGGCAGACTCTTCATTCGTCGAGGCGGATCATCGAATTGTGGACAATCGGGCTTCTCGCACAGATCCGACTCGAGTGTGATGCCGCCGCCACAGTGGTTCGGACTGCAAATGTGCGGCTCAGAGACAAGATAAATACAAACGGTAAAAATATGAAGCTATTGGTACCATGACATAGAACCCAGATTTAGTACCGTTGTGAAAAATCGGCCATCTACGTTGGGGTCCATAATTTATGAAGTTTCCAGCTACTGCTTTCTGCATTGGTTTTCTACTATTTTGCCTCATATTTTGGGTCTTAGAAATGAATAATTAAGAAATAACTCTGACCCGCAAGGGCATCGTTTCCTCCTGATCTTCTCTCCTCGACCGCACGAGACGGAGCAGTCACTCCATTGGGACCACGGGGTCCATTCGCATCGTTCTGTCTGGAATGGCGATACGATGAGATTGGACTATGATGCAAAATAGGTGTGTTGTAAGTGTGTGCTTTGTGCGTTTTCAGATTTGTAACAGAATTTTGATTGAAAACCCAAGTTTGTATATTCGTGTTGGGATTGTTATTTGGGTAGATGCTGCTGGAAAGATCGTAAGACGCTTTGGAATCAAAGAAATCGTACCTCCTGAATCGTGCCACTGCCCTCTCTTCCTCCTCCTCCTCCCTCTCTCACACTGAACTCCACCTCGCTCATCTCCTTCTCTGGCTCGCACTGAGTCTCCTCCACTGACAGTCCCGAGCACTCGCATGAAGAAACCGGGGCTGGATAGAGGGTGATTATCGATTGATTCTGATGATTTCTCGGTCCAAGATGATCACCCAAACTATGCACGAATGATGCCTTCTATCGGTAGAGTCTAACTAGAGTTCGAAATACGGAGAATCGTCTCTTCCCCCACTCTCTCGTCTCCCTGACGGGTGAGAGAACGTGTGAAGAGACGGCGACTCGTATTTCGAACTCTACGTCTAACCAACCCCCTGCTCCGATGCAGAATCGACTGCGCTGCTTGAGTCGATTGGCGTGGCAGTCACTCCAGCCACTCCAGCGAGACCAGCGACACTCCTGCGAATATGTTTGATTCATTGGCTGGTTGCTGTGCTCTGCTCCATTTTTTCTTGTTTAGTATGTATCATTGGAACTTTGGGCCCAGACTCGGCCGCGTTGAGTGAGAAGTAAAGCGATGAATGCGAGGGGTAGGGAGAGAATACTCTGTTATAATACATAGTCTGGACCAAAAATCGAAGAAGTACCGTACCTTTCGGGTTCTTGACGATAAAGATAATGGTCTAACTCACCAGAATGGACGGGGTCGTCTCCTGTGTCTCCGTGTCTCTCCGGCTCACTGCATACTCGGGAAACTCGCGATTACGGGCTGAATTATCGATTAGGAGTGTCAAATAAAGAGATGGCTCTCCACATTCCACACACTCTCTCGCCTCTCTGACCAATGAGAGAGCGTGTGAAATGGAGAGACGTCGACCCTTATTTCGAACTCTACCTCCGACCCAGAATGATACTCACTCAAAAGCGGGATGGGAATGTACGGAAATAGAGGTGATTGTAAAGGAGAGAAGGAGATGATAAGAGAGCAGAAGAAGCATGCAAAGAGGGGAAGAAGGCGGAGATATTCATGGGCTTACGTCGATAGATCCGCTCATCCTGTTTCTCCGTGTAGTCTTCTGCGTAGTCTCGCGCCGTTGATGATTCGACCTGATACTGTGTTGTGTTCAAAATCAGGTTTGAAGAGCCCAACAGATCAGTCCAAAACTCTGGTTTCTCATACACTATCATAAGTTAGGTTTGAGAAACCAGAGAATCAATCGCACCTCAATCTGATGGGTCATGATGACGGAGGGGGAAGATGGTCGAGAACGTGGAGGAGGACGGGCGTACGCGGATCCCTCCTGGCCATACCTCGACTCTTGCTGGTAGCGAGACTGCACCGGGGAGGAAACCTGCAGTGATCGATCCATCGATTATAGAGTTCGAAATCGCCGTCTCTTCATTTCACGCAATCTCTCATCGGAGGCGAGAGACCACGCGAAATGAGGAGAGCAGAATCCCAACTCACAATGACTCCAGTAGAGATCGGAATGTACTGATCCAGTTTGTGATTCGACACTTCCGATTGGGTAGAGCAGGTCTGGAAGAGATCAAAGATCAATCAAGATCGGAACAGTGGGGAAGTCAAACTTCTAGCTTCACGAACCAGAGGCATCTTCTATTAGGCAAAGCGGTGCAAAAAATGAGGTTGTCATATTGTTCCAAGTGCTCCGGAGGTCTACGAAACAGTAATTCCCGTGTGTGAGTAAGCTCACCGGGCATGGTCGTTCCTCAGAATCCGATCCCTCGCATCGACATCCCTCCGAGCGTCCGTCTGATCTCTCGCAGAGACGCCGCCGCGACTCACGGCCGGCCTTTAGTCAGAGATTATCGATTAGTAAAGGTCGGCCACCGTACCCGGCAGGGCAGACAGCCACACCAGTCGCTCCAGGGCGTCCATCGGCACGGTTCTTCCCTTCGCTGGCATTGGAAGGGGCAGGCGCGAGACTCCTCCAGGGGGCCGTCACAACGACAGTCTGCAAGGATTAGAGTTCGAATTGCTGGTCGTCGTCTCTTCATATTGCACACTCTCTCGTCTCTCGGTGAGAGAGTGTGCGAAATGAAGACCCGTATTTCGACCACTGTTCTGGGAACATCGTTCAAGGACACTTCTGTGGGTTCCGAAGAATCTTTCCACTTTTAACATTGGCTAGTTGAACGAAGAAAGAAAGACTATCAGTTCGCAGAATATTGAGGAATGGGCATCGACAAAAACAGAAACGAATGAGATACCAGGATTAGGCGATGAGATGGCGTATTGTGCGTGTCTCTTCGAGAGATGATGTGCGAAGCGAGGATCGTTGATGGGAACGATCGGAGTTAGACCTGGGGAGAAATTTGTCGAATTTAAAAGTGGGCATTCCTGCACTTTCTTGGACAACTTTGAATATCCCCATAGCTTCCTCCATCACTTTTTTCATTTTCACCCTATTGTTTGGGAGAGTGCAGGAGCGGCAAAACGTGAAACTGCAGATTGCAATGCTGTATTTCCGCTTTGCAACTCAAATGATGCATGATAGAAAATAGAGATGCGGAAGGATTGGGAACTCTGCTCACCATGCACGTCGTATATTCCTCCCGCAGTTATGATACAGTTATCAAATCAACTGCCGTTTCAAGCTACACATGCCCATCTACGGAACTCTAGCGGTGGTCTTTTTACTGAAGATACTGAATCTATCCCATCTCACCATGCACGTCATACACTCCTCCCGCAGTGATGATATTCGGATGGTTGGGTGGATGGGAAATGCGGAAGATGGGATGACGAATGGATGAAGGATCCGATTGAGCAGAGATTTGGGGCGTCTGAAGGGAAATGCTCTTCGACGGTCAGGCAGAGGAGAGAGTGCGTGAAATGGAGAGACGGCCCGTATTCTCGTATTTACCTGGTATTGATCGACTGTCTGCGATACGAGAACGGGCCCTTGCGAGGGGATGGCGGAGCACTGGCGGGATCTGGGGAAATTCCGAATCAAATAATTATTCTAATTTAGAGACACACTGAAACAGAGGTCCGTCGATGTGTTCGGATTGGTTGGGGGGGGGGGCATTGCAGCATTGCAAGACAGCAAAAGTGTTGACACGGACTGGGAGTCGAACTCGGGAAGGGAGAGCTGTCAATGAATGGTAGACTAACCTCGTCTGGAGGGAACCCGTGGCGCATCCATCGCATCGGCTCCACTCACTCCATTGATGGAGACCGCAGCATGGACCTGCGAAGGAATAGACAATGCAAGATTGTTTCTATATTTCAGATCTGATGAGAACATTCGCATGATAACCTTCTGGATGAACGCCACTTACATATTCCGTCTATCACATCTCGCCCTCATGTTCAGTAGATTATCATCCGGCTGTTCTTATCAGACCTTGTGCCTTTCAGATCAAAAGAAACTGTTGGTCAGTACTATTATTTTCAATGTTCTACAACGATCTGCTTGGTTTCTAGTCCAAACATGCTTCAGAGTTTTCTCCATACCAGGATCACAGCTCTTGCTCTCCATAGCCGGTCCATCACACATAGCCGCCGCATCATCCAGCAGTGCTGGTTTATCGGAGGGACGAGTGTCCGGCTGGAAAAGTCAGTTCGCGATTCGGGAATACGGTATTCCCGTTATTTGATGGATACGGTACTCACGAATAATCCTTCGGGATAGCTCTTGCCTCTCTCGCCATGCAGAATGCGCTTGGAACGAGCGATCAACTGGGCCTTGGCTGAGGCTGAGTAGATTACTTCTTCATGATTTCACTACCTATTACCACAGCGTTCTATCCCGACAAACAAGCGTGAGGGTTGACCTAACGGAACTGCAAACTCAGGATTCTAAAGGAGTTTTGAAACGCATCTCGATTCTCATTTTGTAACAAAAGCGATCAGGAGAATTGCGTTACGTTTCACAAATTTCTTAAATTCCGAGACCAATTTGCAGTACGATTACGGTTTTGCGGGAAAATTCAAAAAGATAATCCCATTGTTCACCCTTGTCTGGAGAAAACAATGGGGGTCAGAACGCTGTGTTACGGTATTAGAGTTAATGTTTCGCTCCTGCACTTTCCCGGACCATTGAGTGAAAATGAAATGAGTTTCAATGATTCCTTAAATAAAATGACTTCCCGCAGGATTGGTGGTCGGGGATGGAGGAGGTTACTGGTATGTTTAGAGTTATCCGGGAAGGTGCAGGAGTTCCCTATTGTCCAATCAAACATGGCTTACCATGCTTCCTGTCCTGTATCCGCGTGAGTGCTTCATCAGCAGCCACTGCCGCCTCCAGTTCGGCCAGATTCGGAATGTCCAGCAGCTCGTCGGTTACGCATCTGGGTTGTTTTGAACTTGACAACAACAACAACAACAACAACAACAACAACAACAACAACAACAACAACAACTCACTTCCTGTTCCGCGTGCACACTCCACGCCCGCAAGTCACCGAGCACCCGCTCCACTCGCTCCACTCCCGCCAGTACGGACACACGGCGATCTGAAGCAAAGGTAAAGGTAAAGGTGCTGTCACGTCAACCGATTTTACAGTGGTACGACATAGATGGGACCCACTGGTAAGGACACACAGCGATCTGAAGGAGAAGAGGGGGTTAGTCATTCGATTATGTCAAGAAGGTGAGAACTCGCTCTACGAACTGACAAACAAATTCTCTACGAATAATTTACAAACGTTCTCTTAAAATCTATCTCGGAAAAGGCGAAAATGAGTTCAAAAATATGATGAGTAGCTACAATAAAGATGTAGAATACGCCAATGTACCTGGCAGAATCGTAGTTCCTCTCCGGGTCCCTTGCACTGCGGAGAGGGATGCTCGCCCAGTTTGCAGTCGCGACGCCTGCAAGATCACTTTCTATTTATATTCTCATTTTAATTTTTATTCTTATTGGAAACTCCACAGATACTGGCCTCTTCGTCTGCATCTAGGGCACTTCTAACAATAAGTGCTGAGTTGTTTGAAGTGTCTTAGTCTTAGGAACCCTAATCTTAGGACCTAAACATTAGGACCGAATAGGAGACAACAGCTACGATGAAGATCCTACCTCTTCTGCTGTCCAGAACACTTCTTACTGACCCTACCAAAATATCAAGAGCTAAGATAAAGATTAGAGTTCTAAATATGTGTCGTTTGGACAGATTAAGATGAAGATCGCACCTCTTCTGCTGTCCCTGTCCGCACGCCTGACTGCAGTCACTCCAGTCGCCCCACTCCGTCCATTGAGGACAGTCACTCTGAAATTCAGAGTCTGAATGATTGATGTCAGGTCTGTGCAAAATTTTTATTTCGCAATGCTCTCTCGTCGGTCAGACAGAGTGAGAGAGCATGGGAAAGTGAGAGACCGTAAAAGTTTTGCACAGCCCTGATTGATATCTTTTATATCTCTGAATGATATCTCTCTACGATGTCTATGATCTTATATCTGAATGATGGACGCTAGTAATAGACAATGCAAAAAAAACCACGAGTTTCACTCAATGTGGAAACGAGAAGGAAGCAAGGGAACGGTGATGCATACATGCAGGGAACGAAAATCTACGCGATGATTTACTCCCAAAAACCCCTGGTGGATAAATGATTGTAATTGCAAATACCGCACCTGTGGACACGGCGACTGATCCTGGGCGGGTCCAATGCACGATCCATGTGGACGTCCCTCGTACAGGCACATTCTGCAATTGAATCATTTTCATCTACGTAACTTCTTAAATATTTGGCCCAGAACAACCGCTCTGGGAGAGAGATTAGAATGGCTGGGATAGAACACTCTGTGAGTATTGTCTACAAGAGGTGCCTCATTCCACCATTCTTGAGCCAAATGACAAACCGGACCATTTCCTAAAAGTGTCAATCGACCCACCGGTTCCTGATCCTATTCGAGTCCTTCTCACAACTAGCAACTACCCCAATCCCCCCTCCCCTCTGGCGCCCCATCTTTCATTCTACTCGATCAACCATGATAAAGCATCTTCCCTGCCCCCCCGTTAGGTTCTCATCCAACCTTTCCACATAAGCATACCTATTCCTGATCCTATTCGAGTCCTTCTCGCAGCTGTCACAGGCGGTCCACGCAGTCCACTGCGTCCACTCGGGACACCGCTGCTGGTTGCACAGCAGCCGTTTCTCCTGGGAATTAGAGTTCGAAATACGGGTTGCCGTCTCTCCATTTCACACACTCTCTCGTGTCTCTGACCGGTGAGACCCGTATTTCGAACTGTACTCGATATTGAAAGTCGAGGAAGGCAAGGTTGGCTGAAGATTGGTTTTAAAATATAATCTTGGCCAAGAACTAAAGAATGAAGGCATCAAAAAGTGAAGAATAGTGCAGAACGTATAGAATGTTGAATGGAAAGAAGCAGTATTATAGAATCTAAAAATCGATACCGTAGGCTCTCTCTTCTCGCAAGGACCCTCGCCGATGCACTTGCGGTTGCGGGTCTGTAACATCATTGATTAATGATTGATTACCGATTCATTGATTAGATAGTTAGCTCAAACCATCTCTCCGACTCCACAAGACACCGAACAGTGTGTCCACTCCGACCACGGGCCCAGATAGGGACAGGCTTGAAGGGAGCAGACGCGATCCTCCAGGGGTGAACCACGACACGAGAGACCATTCTCGCATCTGCAATTGGGAGGTTAGTCTTGGGGCTTATGCTTAGGCTTAACCTTAGGCTTAGGAACTAGGTTGCCTTAACTTTAGGGCTTGGAGCACCTTTCTCCCACTAGCAGTCAATCTATTTCTTCCTCCTGTAACCTGGTTTTTGCTTCAATTTACCTTAGGAATCTTGCCCGCATTATCTCCGATGAACCAAAAGCAAAGATCGATCGATACTACCGTACCTCCTCAGCCGCTTTTCCCTGCCCATTCCACACGAGACCGAGCATCCCTCCCACTCGCCCCACGCACTCCACTCGGGACACGGAGCTGTGGCGCAGCGCTCCATTTCCTGTGAGAAGCTTACTACGATCAGAGGATGGAGTGGTTTGATGCTTTCAGAGGGGAATCTCGCAACATCGCCCCATCACCAATGCATGTAGCTAGTCTTCATCGTAGTTAGTTGTTTCGGTGTGAGAAATGTACCAACCGTTCAGTGCTTATCTATCAACTACCAAAGAGATCACAATCGAGTTTAGCCGATACAATAGATAGTGATCAATTTGACTGAGTTACCTGACTGGGTCCGTCGCACTTTCCTCCCAGACAGATCCTCGACCTCCTTCTCTCTCCCTCTCCACATGAGACGGAACAGAGGGAGAAGGGCGTCCACGGAGTCCATTGGGGACAGGGCAGACGACACGGGAGGGTCGCCGGACCCGAACAACCGCCTTCGCCTAGAACGGTAGAGATTACAGACTACAACTCCTCACAGCAAATAAAACAATATTATTCACAGCAACTAGTTCTTTTTTCTACTTATTATGCACTCTTTACGGTAAAGAATGTAAGCTAGACATTTAGACATTTAGACATTTATCCTGACATCAAGGCAATGGGCAGAATGTAAGCTAACAAAACTATAACTTTGTAAGGTCTTGCTGAACACAGCGTGTCAGAGTGGATCGAAAACCTCATTTGCGTGGAGGCGCTTGCCGAGCCATTCCGCGCCGAGCGAGGGGGAGAGAGCGGTTGGAATGAGGAATAATGACGTGGTTTTTAGGACATTCATTAATGCTGCGACTAAATTGGATCGAAATTTAACAAAAGCTCAACTTGGCGCTCTTCGGAAAGGGTTTAGTCAACTTTCTGAGCAATCGCCATATTTTTAGCATTTTTCTCCGAGGAGGAGATAGCTCCAACGACACTCCAGAGCTATCTCCTCCTCTGAGAAAAATGCTAAAAATATGGCGATTGCTCAGAAAGTTGCCCAAACCTTTCCCGCATGGCCCCAAGTTGAGCTTTTGTTAAATTTCGACCCCGTTCAGTAACAGCATGCGTGAATGCACTAAAACTCCCTTCTTATTCCTCATTCCAACCGCTTTATCCCCTCGCTCGGCGCGGAATGGCTCGGCAAGCGCCGCCACGCAAATGAGGTTTTCGATCCACTCTGACACGCTGTGCTGAATTGTTCAACTGCAAGCGCGTACCCAGACACTGTCTCGTCCTCATTCCGTCTCCACACGACACGGAACACTGACTCCACTCCGTCCATCGACCCGTCTCGTATCGAAGAGGTTGGGCGTCCTGTTGGTGAAACTTTGGCGCCTGAAACATCTGTCTTCATCCGGATTTTAAGACTTATCGAGCTGTCTCGCTATTGCACAGGAGGATTGATCATCTTTTTGGGGTCGAAAGCAAGGTCGACATTCTTTCACTCTCATTAGACATCGCATCCTTCCCTCTCAAGGATACGATGAGTTGCTACTGCCAATCTACAGCCAATCCATAACCGTACACAGGGCGGTTTGGGCGCGCACGGGTCTCCCTGCCTGGCTGGACACGGCGATCGGTCCGCGTGATGCGGCATCGCATACGAATCCTGGTCCTGAGCGGAAAGTCAATCGATATTCTCCCCACTACCGTATACCTCATTGCGCGTGATGTACGTGCTGCCCAGGTCTCTTGACTGGATCGACATCGACGCGTCCTGCGGACAGTTGGGTCCTGAGAGGATCAGAGGAGTACGGTAGAAAATCGATAAATCAAAAATCGATAACTAACCGGTGCATCGTCCCTGATGCAGGATGAGGGCGGGCGTGATGGGAGGCGGAAGGGGTTTGGAGGAGGAGGAGGAGGGAGCGAAGGAGGGAGCGACCGGAATGGATGGGCGACTGAAAAGTGACTGTAGGAAACGGCAAAGGTGATTCCCGCTACTTTCCTGCTCTTTGGCCCCAGCATTGATGGAGCGTTCTGAGTGTGGGCCAAAAATTAGGAAAGTTCCGGACGTTCAAGTGCATCATAGAGATAGCGGAACTTCTGCACTTTTTGGCCCAAGGCTCTCTCTCTTTCTCTATTGAGGCACAAGAGGTGAGGAATGAGAGAAAATAGAATACTCTATTGAGAAGGGCTGGGCTAAAAGTACATAAATGCCGAGATTGCAACGTTCATGTCAATTAGACAATGGCTCACCCAGCATGTCTGTCCTCTTCAGGCTCGAACGGATTCTTCGGGTCGTCTTCGATAGTTCGCATCAACTGAATAGTCACTGATCAACCAATAGTATTCGATTTACCGGTAATCGTATCTTAATTTCACACACCCTCTCACCGGTCAGCGAGACGACAGATATTCGCTTAATATTCGTTCTAAGCTCGGAACTAGGTCGGATGAGAACCAAATAAAGCCAAGAGACAAGAGTTATGTAATAGACGGAATATCCAAATGGTTCTCATCCAGTCGGTTCTCATCCGGTCTAGTACCCTAAGCTCTACTCACAGCATAGCCCTGATTCTTCGAATAATGCATTGAGTCTTCCCCTATCAATCTCTCCTCTTCCATCGATGCATCAGCCTTTCGTTGGTCGATTTCGTGTACTGCAATGTTCTTGTTATTGTTGTTGTTTTCGTTGTTGTTGTTGTTGTTGTTGTTGTTGTTATTGTTATTATTATTGTTATTATTGTTGTTATGACTCACTGTGATCCTTCTCCAGCACTTCCTTCATCTTCTCGGAAATCTTCGCGCCCATGTCAGAAGCGACGAAAGTCGGGCAACTCTCCATTATCTCGTACACCTAAAAACCGATCGATAATAACGATCGCCTACCGTATCCTACCGTAATCAGTGGGTCGAGATTCGCGTCGGGATGGAGTGAGCCCGGTCTCGTCCCTGAGTTGATCGAGTGCAACTCGCAGATCCCGTTTGTCTGAAGGTGAAAAATGTGAAAATTGAGAATTAATTCATTAATTCATTCGCGTTAAGTTGCATGGAAAAAATAGATACGGCGGAAGTTATCTAGAAACGAAGATCCCTTGGACGAATTTATTGCACGAATACCTTGTTTTGGAAGGAAGTGAATTGGGCTGCCTTGCAGTAGACCAAGTGCTCGATGCATCTCAATTTTATTTTATTTCCTTTTTTTTTATTTCAGAAAATCCTGTAGTTTGCAATAACAGTGAAAGACATCGAAGGAGTAGCAAAATTCTCACGTGGAACTTATATTGAATGAGAGTCCCTTCTTTTCCTCATGGAACTATTAAAATACAGGAAGGGAGTAAGGGATAGGAGAAAGTGGGAGGCAGGATATTCGACTGACCTCTCAACACACAATTCGGGGAGCGGCAGATGGACTCTCTGGAAGAAATGGCTGTCGACCACTTGGAAGTGACGACGGGTACAGATTCGAAGGGAAGTCGCTGAAAGACACATTGACTAGGGTTCCATAATCGGGTAGTCGTCTCCTCATTTCACGCACTCTCTCGTCTCTCCGACCGGTGAGAGAGTGTGTGCACTGGTGATGGATCGTTTAGGAACTCGCGTGTAGGAACCCCAACAAAAAGTTTCCAAATGTTCTGAAGCGTGTCCCTAAAATAACCACAAAATATTTTTTCGCTAATTTTTAAACGTCCCATCACCGCTGAAAGTTTAATCTTATCAAATTATCACTTTAATCTTATCAAAATATCAAAATATCGATAGTAACGATGAACCAACAAAGTAATCAGGAGAATTAGCTTTCGTTCGAAATTTCTGCATTTGAATTTTCACCAATATTACAATATACCCTTCTTCATGCCTGGTCTCAAGGTGAAAGCTATTTTTGCATTTCGAAACAATGAAGACGAGCCCCCATATTGTTGTGTGTTGCTGTCTCGGGAATCAATTTCCCATTTGTGTGACATCACACATTGTGTTGTATCATAAGTAGAGTGTGGAAAGCAAGAGTCACTCTCCTCATTTCTGATACTATTACATCGGTTAGAGTGACGAGAGAGTGTGTGGAATGAGGAGAGTCTACGCACTCTGATCATGAGAGCCTCCCTTCCTAATAGGACTATTACAAGACAGGAAGGGGAAAGGAGAAAGTCGGGGGCAGAGGACTTGAGTCAGTTTTGACATCCAAAGTAACTGGTTAGACACGGCGGCGAATGGCAGGCGGCCCCGTTTCAGGAACTATCGGACTAATTGGGGGTCCCCTCTCCATCCTGGGAAGAGAACTTTCCCTTTCGTTCGCCTTAGGACTCAATCTCCAATCCTCTAATGATTAGTGCGCGGGAACGGTCCTGTGAACTACCGTACGCATACTGTCGCATGTTTAATTTAATGAATCGCTAAGTGGTGGGAATTCAAGCTCCTCATTAGCATTTCCTTAGGTGAGAGATGAAGCGAATTGAGGAGACAAGAGAGAAGAAATGAGTGAAGGGGGTGAAAACAAGGAGGAATTCCATACTAGAGTTCGAAATACGGGTTGCCGTCTTCTCATTTCACACAGTCTCTCACCTGTCAGAGAGGCGAGAGAGTATGTGAAATGAAGAGACGATTACCCGCATTTCGAAATCTCTTCCATACCGAGTCCAATGCATGCGAAGAGCGTCAATAAAGAAGATTCTCGCATCGTTGAAATTCACATAGACCGCGGAGGTTGCATTGAAGGATCAGACTGGAACAGAGATTCAATTCAATTGGATTGATATTCCGTTCTGGGAGCACGGCATCAGGAGAAATTGAATCTGTGGGGGGGGGGGGGGTGTTTAACAGCAAGAATTTGTGAAGGGGGAGGGTACAAGAGGAGGTAGAAGAGGTTGTTTGAGGAAGGAAGAGGAAAGGCTGAATGGACATGATAGGGATCATTGATTGCGATTGGAGGAGGATTTGGGCAGATTGAGACTTCAATAGGAATGGCTGGAGCATTGTACGCGCTCTATCGCCGGCTTGAGAGGTAAGAGAACACGCGAAATAAGAAGAGAATTAAAGCGGTTCTTAAAGCATTTCAACGTTCGAGTAAAATGGATAGAAAAACGAATTTTCATCGTTCATAAATCTTCAAATATCAAAAAAAAAAATTAAAAACGAACGTGCGCAAAAGCAAAATGTACAGTATTCTCTACAGATACATCAGCACCATCTCATAAGATATTAAAATTGAGCAGAGAGGAGAATCGACAGCTGGTTGAATGGGGAAATCGAGTAGTACTGTGCCATCGAATACGCGACAAAAACGATGAGTTATTAAGGCAAGCGATGAACACTTCTCGAGTGAGATGTAATGGAGCCGGTTTGGCTGAGGTTACGGTAGGAGTACGGTAGAAGATATACGATACGGTAGAAGGCAGATCAGTGTCTGACGGGTATACCGGTTGACTGGCATGGGCCTCTCTCTCTCTCTGGCATACCCCCCCCCCCTTCTCTGGATGATTTCTGCCTTTCAAGTGAGAGGAGCAGCTACTACCAATTATTACTGCCTCGCCGTCCCTCACAAAAGTATAAGGAGAGAGGGAGGGAGGGAATGGCAAAGTCGACTGTATATTAGTCCCTGTGCGTCTCTCTCTTTCAATGCTTCGACCCCTCCGCTTCGACCTTGGATCGGCACTCCAATTAGAGTCCTCTCTCGGCTAGAACTTTGAAGCATCTCGGGCCAACCGAGCGGAAGGAATTCGAAGCGAACCGAAAACTGACTCGGTGGCATTTATTTGCACATCGTACACGTTCTTTGCCGAAATGTCACGGATAACCCCTTAGACCCCGTTTTAGACAAATGGCATCATTTCGAAAATCTCTGTGCAGAATTCTAAAGCAACAGCTGGATAGCAACTTCTCAGCTGCCTCATGATCTTTTATTTCGGTTCCACCTCTTTTCTCTCCCTTCATCATCTAAATTCGTACCCGAAGGGATACTCGTCATATTTCCCTCTCCTCCGTCACATCTGTCTGCTTGCTACCTACTACACTTCCCCCTTTTGGAATTGCAGCCAACACTAGGACCGGGAAATGGCTTGCTGGGGCCGGAAAATGGCTAACTGGGACCGGGAATTAGCTAACTCAGGTTGAATGCCATTCTGGAGGCAAAACAAGCATCGAATTCACTGCGGAACTTCTCAGATCAACAATTATCACGCACTTTATACTCAGTTTCGAGGGAGAAATTGGAGATCAAAAGGAGATAATGAAGTATCAATCGATAATATCGATCGATCACTTCCGCACGGGATTCCGAATGTCCGCTACGATATTGAAGTACTTGCGCAGTCTGTAGTCCCTGAAGGAGCGAAGATCAGATATCAGAGATCACCCGCCTACTTCTCTTGGTTGAAGCAATTCTGCCTCATGATGCACAGTCGGATCGCCTCGCCTCGCTTCAATTGTCTGAATTACAATTAATTAATATTAACTATGTATTAATTAATTAGGCTAATTAATCGAAAACGAAAAGTGTCTCACACAATCGGTCTGCTGCTCAGGCGCTCGATTGGCGATTCTGAAATTCTCTTCTCATTTCCTTTTTTTCAGTGCAATTTCATTCGATGCATTTCAACGAAATTGTTGCATTCACAATGGGCATTCGTACTATCCTTTTTTCTGAGTGCTTTGCGAGTTCCTAGATTCAGTGTGATGTCGGGGCCGGATAAGTATCCTGATCCGTAACCGGATTTTCCCACTTACCGTATAATCCGGCTTCATAATCATCCGCAAGTGCAAGTAAGGCCAAGAGCGAGATGAGAAGACAGAAGATGGTTGATGAAATCGAGCTCATTTCTCCCTGCAATCATTTTCGAAATTCGGGCAATCGTCTCCTCATTTCACACACTCTCTCACCGGTCAGCGAGGCGGGAGAGTGTGCAAAATCAAGAGACGATTACCCGTATTTCGAAGTCTAATAGCCCACGTAAACAATCATAACTATTTTGAGACGAACTTCATGAGCGCTATTAAAAAGAAGATGAAAATATCATTACGTCTGGTCTCAAACGAAAGTGGGACGTAGTGTTCGCTCATTGTTCATTCCGAGAGGGTGGAGGATAAGATGAAGAAAAGGAAGGGAAAAAAGATGAGGAGGATAATGGACAATGAATCTGGGAAGGGAGTGAATACTCCAGTTGAGAGTGGAATGAGATTGGGGATCCATAATAGGGTTGGGGGAAATTTACGGCCTTTTCTTCTTTTTTCGCCCAACCATCTAACTGATCCTGACCCAATCCCACCCAGTGTTTCGATGAATGAGGAAGGAGAGATGGCTTATATCAGTGAGATCAGTTCCTTCAAGGGATTCATCATACGGAAGATTCGAAATGGAAGATGAAACTGAAGTGATTCCCCCTCTTTGGGGTGGCACTCATACGTGGGCAGCGGTTGCTGCCAATAATATAAACCGAGTGGGACTCTATCACTAGTCAAGGTAAAACCGTCACAGTCGAGTGGGGTTTACTCAAGATTGGAGTGGACACTGCAACTAGCAACAATGATGCTCACGAATTGTGGAGTGCATGACGAAACCGACTCATTTGTGACATATTTCTAGCCTCAATCAACCGTGTTCTTATTTACACCCGAAATTCATCCTACAGGACGCCCAAAACAATGGGAACTCATTGTTTGATTCTGGTTCTATGAATTCTTCTTCGGCAGTAAAAACAAATCCTCCGAACTCATTCACTAAATTGAAGCAATGGAGACTACACAAAGAAGATTTATCGAGTCAGAATAATTTAGCAGAGTAGATGAAACGGGATCTCTACTTCCAATCAGATTTGGAGAACAATCGGAAAGGAGGAATATTCTACATCGACAAAGAAAGAGTTGCGCATTTTTCACCGTTTGCATATTCATTGGTACCAGAAAAGATGAGGATATACAAGAGAAAGAAAAAGATACTATAGAGTAGAGTCAAACTGAACGAGTAAAAAGAGCGAAAACGCACAAGCTGCTACACGATACTACTGGATAAAAGGAGTAGAAGAATTGGAGAAAAGGAGTAGGGGAAAGGGGGGAGGAGATACGATAGACAGGTGCAATGCGAGGGGAGGGGGAAGAAGGGATCCCGAGATAGACCACCGATTCATGATATGGGAAAGAGGGGCGGAGTTAGCAGAGGGGAAAGGAGGTACGAGAATAGTCAGAAAGGGGGAGGAGTGAATCGAGATAAAAACAGATGATGTGATATGCTTGCATCGGATAGAATTAGGGGGAATGGACTCGTACTGAGGATAAAAGGTCATGGAAAGGTTAGGGATACTACTAAATCTCTACAGAGTGATCACTTCTGGATCGTCATTTCCCTTCATCATTGCATTCGGGTCGAATGGCTGCTGGGGACGATTGGCTAGAGGCATTCGATTCACCGCCCCTCCGTACACCGCATTGTTGTAGTTGTAGGTGGCGGCGGAATGGGTCGGAGGCGGAACGCGACCTGCCGCCTGTGCCGCAGCGCCGTTCGGGTACTGCTGCTGCTGTAAATCAATCAAATCAGCCGTTCAATACCAACTGGTCTCATTTACTATGTACGATACGTCCCGTTCCATTACAGAGCCGACACCAAAGTCATCATCATACTCCTCCTTGTATGCATCTCATCCCTTCCCTTTAATAACCCTCGCCTCCAGTAGTTCCTGTACAATCCTTCATAACTACCGTTCATCCCCCAACTAAAAATTACGTTTTTAATTGATACGAGAGTAACAGATGCCAAAAATAACAATCGCGCGATTTTTGGGATGGGTTTACGTTCATAATTCACAAAAATATTTTTTTGCTCACAATATTACGCGTTTTTGTATTTAAACAAGGTTCCTGATGAAGCTAAGCACTCCGGGGGCGCTCAAAAATGTCGCAGTGAAATTGACAAACTCCCTCTAGTATAGTAGGCGATTGGCATTCGTTATGCGCGGAACGATTAATCTCTCACCGCCTTCCTCGCCGCCGCCTCGAGTGCATCCTTCTTCTTCTGCTCTCCGTCCAGATCGAAGAGGAACTTGAGATCCGCCATCGAGATCTTGTTCAGCGCCTTGCTCGCCGCCCTGAGAAGAAGTGCCATTTTTTCTTGCTTAATGAATAAATCACAGAAGGAATCAGTATCAGTGAACGAATCACAAATATTTTTCGGGAGAACCAAGTGAAATTTGATCATCGAGTTAATGCATTTTCCACAACGAAGTAAGCTTCTCCTTCTGCTCACAATTTGCTCGCCGCCCTGATTGTGAACAGAAGGAGAAGGTAAACGTCACGATTACGGTTAACGCTAAAGCAGATAACGCTAAGTAATGACTTTGATACTAGACTCACAAAGGAAGTTGATAGGGCATAGTTATTCCTTAACCGTCCTCTTCAACCCCCTCCCCTTCTCCTCCCTCACTCACCCCTCCAGCACACTCGTTGCTAGTGCACTCTTCTTGTTCTGCAGGCCGAGAATGGAAACCTCGATCGTGTTCTTCGAGAGCAGTCTGCAATGGAGGAGGGATTGGGGAGCAGACAATCAACCCACGAGTTGGCATGTTCTTGCCATCTCGATCGTGTCCATCAACTGTCTATCACAAGCCTCCTGCGAAAACGTGTGAAACGAGACACCGATTTCAAGCATGCCCGAATTTCATCAAGGATGCGTTGAGTTACACAATACTGGAGAAGCGGTGCGGAGTCCTCACTTGTGGATGAAGACATTCTTCTTCTGTCCCATTCGGTAGATGCGATCGCACGCCTGCGACTCCAGTGCCGGATTCCAGTGCAGATCCACGAGGAAGAGGTGGTTGCCTGAGAAAGGAACGGACATCACTCTCTTCATTCCACATACTCCCTCGTCGGTGAGTGAGAGAGTGTGGGGAGAGGAGAGATTGGGAAACGGAGAGAGATTGTCATCCCATCACTCTATCTTCTACTTCTCCCGCACTCTCTCACTCTGCCAGCCTGCAATGCAAGATAACGTTACCGACCTCCGATCAGATTGAGCCCGACTCCTCCGGCAGTCAGCGAGAGCAGCATCACCTGTGCGCCTCCGCCCACTCGGTTGAACGAGTCCACACGTTCCTGTCTGCAATCGGGACAATGACAAAACAAAAAATGCCACGAGCCGGGATCGAACCGGCGACCTTTCGATCTTCAGTCGAGCGCTCTCCCAACTGAGCTATCATGGCAGATGGAGGAGAGGGGCAGGGAGTGCTAGACATAGAAAGGGAACGAGAGGGAGACACGAGGAGAGAGAGAGAAGGAGGGGGATTCTTGCGTACCTATCGGCCGTTAGAACCTCTCCCGTAATCTCCGTATACTCGATGTCTCTCTTCCGGATGTGATACTCGATGATCTTGAGGACGGAAGTCCATTGCGAGACGACCACACTGAACAATTAAATAATGAGAGACCGGTTCTTTCCAGAATACAGCCATTCTTGTGCAAAAATGCCCCCCACAAATTTCACAACTCTATACATTCCGGGAGAAATGGGCTTAAATTTCACTCATTTTTGAAATGAGATTGAGTGGAACAGCGTTTATCGCCGGGGATGGAGAGACTCCCAACCCGGAAGGTAAAGACGCGTCGCAAATTCACGACGCGGGTGCAAACTCCGTACGGCGCTGACAACACGTTGCGAATTATAGCCTAGACGCGCACGCATGCGCAATCACCAGTTTGCCTAGTTCCTCAATTCACGTCTCGAGGGTACAATCTGGGCGACGGCTGGGGAGAGGGAAACTCGTCTCTTGAAACGAAATCAATAAACAACGTCTTACCACTTGTCGCCAGCCTGCGTTGCGTGGTCCAACTTATCGAGCAGAATGCGGATCTACAAACATTATTCATTAATAATCTCCCAAACAAAAAATTAATCAATAATAATTAACTAATTAATCAACAATCACCTTGGTGGACATGAAGGTCTTCCTGAACATTCTCTCGACATCTTTCTCATTCGCAAGCTTCCCCTCCGTGCCTCCAGCACTCTCATCCAGAGACAACTGTGAGAGCTCTGAAAAGCGATGGGGATAATAAATCAGTTGTCGATCGTCTGCTCCAACCATCTCCCCTTCCCTCTTACCCGCATCCAGCGCCTCCTCATTCGTCTCCATAGAGAGTCCTTCGAAAGTGGAGAGATCCATAGCCTGTCATATTCATCTTTCTCGTCTCAGTCATCAATATAAGCGCTATATTCGGGCCAAGATAAGGATAAGTTAAGGATAATCTAGGCTGAAGATTAAGGATAAGGGAAGAGAAGGAAAGGGGGGGGGGAGCTGACCTCCTTAGTGAGAGATAGATGAACGCAAGCCTGTCTCAGTCTCAACATTAACACGAGGATGCAATTCATGGCTTGAAACTTATCGCTCGTATTAATCTGACCACCTGTGAAATATCGATTGATTATCACATCTTGCCATCTCTTCCATTGGATGGTCCATTTTACAAGACCCGGCTCAACACAATTATTTCTGGTTCTTCTGCTACAACCGCTATTCAGACAATAGAGAAGTATGGGGAGTGGTACGGAAACATCTCCAGTATGGTCTTCCACAGTGCACTGGTGCAGTATTCAACTGACTGAAGAATGGATTCTTGACTGGTTCTCCATCCTCTCCCTTATCCGCAACTTTCCTTCTCGACCTTCCGAATAGATCTCTCTTCTGATCATCCTCTTGCTGATCCATGAACGACTTTACTTTGCTCCTGAATACGAGGGGAAACGTGCACAATGAACAAGTGAACGATCGCAATAATAACAATATTTAAAAACAACAATAACAAATAGAAGATTATTAGTGCGAAATTAGGTGGACAGGCTACTGACTTGACAGCAGCGAACATCAACTCATAGATACCCTTCTCCAGTCCTTCCAATGCCAATTCATGAATCTCGTAATTCTTCGGGGCCAGAGCTACCTACAATTATTATCACTCAGTCACTTCGTCTTCCCATTGACGACACTCCTTTACTTTATCACCAAGTAGAAGAGGCTGGATTCTTTTAAAAACCTATTCACGCTCAAGCGTGCCCCTATCTTTGGTAAGAAAAGTGAAGGAATGCCTCGACTATCAGTGGTTTTCCCTACCAATGGCTGATTTGTCTTAGTATCCACTTGATTCTTCATTCTTCTCAGAAGGAGCGATTTGACAAGTGTATTGAGTCGCTTGCCTTGATAGAAATGTGAGAATAGACAAAACAAATAATGGCTCACTCTTCTTTCAAATAATAAAATAATTAACAAACTTCCTCGTTCTCCCGACTCCATAATATGTTCTTTCCACAACGAGAGTTCATCGAATGGATTAACTTTAAGGAATCTGCAATCAGGATATATCAGGAATATTCCGTCTGTCACGCAAGAAGCTATGATCTCCTTCCTCTCTTCCCATGTTGATAGTGCACTATCAGTCTCAATCTACTCTACTAATCCAATTATATTCTCTTTTACAGCTGGAGAGTCACTGACGCTCGACCGCATACTATATTACTCAAAATAGTAAAGACAAGAGAGGCAGGAAGGTGGTTGAGATGCAAGGGATCTCACCTGACAAGGGAGAATAGATCGTAGAGATTGTTGTGGACGGGAGTGCCAGTGAGGCACCACCTGTAGGTAGAAGAGGGATATTGATACTGTTATAGTCTCGAACAATTAGAACTTACACCGTTCTTGACAGGGAAACAAGAACAATAATTACAACGGTGACGACATACAAAATAATTCCCATCCCCACCCACTTGTTCCTTCCTGGCAGTCGGCACACAGCCTTCGAGATAAGCGAGTTTCTATTCTTGATCTGATGAGCCTCATCCAGAATGATCCTCTCCCAGTGGATTTTCGTCAGTACTGAGATCTGACTCTTGGACACCTCAATCGATAATCATGATAACGGGCTCCTTCCCTGTCTACCGTACCCTACTCTTGTTCTTCCCGTCGGGAGCCACTGCTGCCTTCTTTCCGAATCGAGCATCATCATCGTCACTCTCACTCTCATCGTCCTCATTGTCACGAGTAAAATCAACCTGCAATCACAGTTGACAAGTAGTTCAACTTCCTTCTAAAAAGAGCATTGTTTGATGAGAATTCGGCTCTTCTATAACTTGGGCATCAAGAAACTCCTTTCTTGCAATGACAAACCTGTACTTTATGATTCGCGATTGCTTCAAGGTGAATTAATCATACCAAAAGGCTATTTGTGATCTGAACTTTTGGTATTCACAGCTGCGAACTTTCCATTCAAAATGCACACATATTCTACTTCAGGCCACGATTCAACACAACTCTCACTCTTTCGTATATTTCCAATTCCATCTGTTCTCTCTCTCTCTCTATTTCCTGCAGAAATGAGTGGGTCGTACATGCTTGATTCACTCTTTCTCTCTCCCATCACTATCACCTGGAGAAGTCACATGTTGTTCATTTATGATTCTCCGAAATATGGGGGACTCTATTTTCAATGAATAAATATTATGCCAAAATTCGAAGTTATCATCATCCTACATGCTGACTCATAACCATGGATAATAATAACTCCTCTACGCAGAAAGGGCAGCTGGAGTGCCGTCATGGAAGCCAAAACATCGAAACAACGATCACAACGTTCAAAATACCACAATGCTGCCCGAAAATATCAACAATAAACAAACCTTCTCCGTAAGCTCTGATGTAATGATGTTATATGTTGTGATGACGATATCGTATTTGGCCAGTCTGAAATAGGAGAAGAGGGGTCAATCGCCCCCACAATATCTGATAGTCTTCTCGCGCATTCTTGCAAGCTGTTCTTCACTATGTTGGAAACGTAGTGCTAGTGCAGAGGCTCCTGTCAGAAAGAGACAAGGGGGGAGGAAAGGGGAGGGGAGGGGGCACAAAAGTGATGATCCGTCGTCTCGCACTCACTTCGTCGGTCTATCTTCTCTCTTAGTCTTCAGTCCATGGTAAACGTGCACTGACAGTCGACTGCCCTTCACCTCCAATTAAGAGTTAATTTAATCATTTTAACAAATGTATTAAGCAGTTTAAATAAACTGCATCATTCCTCCCTCACTGACTCTCTTGTTGATCTCAGCTTCCCACTGGAAAATAACAGAGGCGGGGGCGATTACTAGAGTAGTATGAGAGGGAACCAGCCTGCAATTTGTTATTCAAATCTCGTACGTTTCACAACCGAATTAAAATTCGCTTTATCAAACTAAACAAACCTGGCAGCATCGCACATCTTCTTGTACTTGTTCTCTCTCTCCTCAAACTTCTCCTCCTCATCATTCTCCATTGCCATTCTCTCATTCTTCGTGTGCATCACAAGAGAGATCATCGATATAGTCTTGCCCAGTCCCATGTCGTCAGCTGCGATGGAGAAGGTGATAGCGCAAAATCAGATATCAACACATGGTTATCGGCAGCTGGGGAAAGTGTGGAGCTTCTTCACTTTAAAATTAGCCACCATAAGTCACTCACCTGATCAATCAGAAACTCTTTTTCTCAATACGGCTCCATAGTCAGTGATTAGAGGGGCTTAATCTCAGTTCATCTTATTCAGATGAAAAGGAAAACGCCCAAGTCAAATTACCAGAAATTAAAAACGGCAAACACAATCAACATACATGAATGGCATGTTAGCTTAAGACATGAAAAAAATTGATACTAATCTACGAATGCTTTTCTTTACTTCTGAAGCCCTATATCGTGAAGAAGAAAAAATCATTGTATCGATGGGCTGCTCCCTTTTTTCCATGTGACGAGGAGCGGATGCCAATTTGATCTTCTCCCATGCTCACCAAGGATTCCACCCGGTGCACTCTGCTTCTCCCTCCACAACATCCACGTCAATCCAGTCTTCTGATGTCCCATCAATTCAACTCTCAATCCACGAGGGGTCGGAGTCTCTTCTCCATCGGGTTGGGACGTTACCTCTCTGCAATTGCGTCATCCACTGCCCCCTTCCCCCCCCCCCTCTTCTTCGATTATCGGCTTTTCATTCTCCACATCACTCGCTTACGCCAAAAATCGAAGAAGTTTCCCTTTCCCTTCACTCACTTGTGCATCTTATCTAGCGTATCATTCGTAATCCTCTTGACATTAGCAACTCGATCATCCGTCATCACTCCTCCAATCAATCTCTTCTTCGCCAATCCATCGTCTACTTTGATATCGTAATCCTTCGGCAAATCAATCAACTGCAGCTTTCCTTTAGTCTCAGGAGGCGCCACCCGTCTGAATCAATCGATTATCGATTCGTATATCACAAACACACCTGGCAGGCTGAGCCAATCTGGCATTCTCAATCTTGGTCGTCAGTTCCTCTATCTTCTTCCTCAATTGAGCACCTCCGTCGGGCAATTTCATATCGGATCGATCGAGGAGAGTCTGCAAGGGACCGGGGTGGATACTGTAGGCAGGATATGGATTGAGGGGAAACTCACCATGAGTCGGCTAAGGTCTCTCTCCATCGTGGCCACATCATCCTGCATTGATAATTGATTATCACAACAACTGGCATTACGTGGAGCCTACGATCCCTACGATTCTAACGTCTCACAATTCTTACAAATCCTAGGGTTGAGGCCAGATAAAAAAGGCTTCCCAAAGACAAACCTCAGTGAATGTCTTCATAGTGGTTGGGTGGAGGGCAGTGGAAGAAGAGGATGATGTGGTGGAGAGGGTACGCATTGCGGGACGAGGAGGAGATGCAGTGGGGTCGGAGGAGAGAACGATTGCCTGAGGAGGGATAGATGGAGATGGAACAAGGATACCGTTTCCTTCTCTCTCTAACACGGACTTGTCTTTTAACGCAATGTATTGATAACAGAGAGAAAGGACACTCTTGTAGTAGCAGGAAAGGAGAGGAGATAGAGAGCGCAATGACTCATCCACTTGATTCGATCATGGCACTCGGGTCAACTTACATCCTCTTCTTCCTCTTTCAGCAATTGGGGAGGAATGTCCACGTCTTCCTCGTTCTAGATATATCGATTGCTTTATTTGGCATATATTCTAACCAACGTACATCAGATTCGACGATATCGACCACTTCCCTCTTCAATACGTGCTTCTTCTCTACGATAACCTCCTCATCACTATCAAGAATCTCCACAATTGATTGCTCCTTCTTATCCTCTTCGTTATCACTTTAATTCAAATCAAATAATTAATACTGAATATGAGGAGAAGGACCGAGGATATTTAAATTTTCTTCTTATCATTCACGTTGATTCCCATGGCTCACAAGCGGCGTCTTTTCAATGGCTGTATTCTCCCCGCATTCTTATATGGGTGTGAAACCTGGGCATTGACTAAAGCACAAAGCGAAAGATTATCGGTGGCTCAAAGACGCATGGAGCGTTGGATGGTCGGATGTACTGTCCTGGATCATATATCGAACGAAAGGCTGCGCGAACTCACAAAGGTAAGGGACGTTGTTCGTGCCGCCTTGAAAAGAAAGTGGCTCTGGGTGCACAAAGTCGCTAATGATCATGATTTGAAGTGGAGCAGAACTGTGATCGAATGGACCCTGCGAGGGTCTAGAAGAAGACGTGGAAGATCCCAAGCGAGATGGAAAGACCTCTTCATGCGAACTATCGGGCCCACTTTCTTGAGACAAGCAAGAAGCCAGAAGTGGCCTGCCATGCACATCAGAGCCTACTCGTGATAAATGTGTTAAAATCCAAATCCAAATGCAATCCATTCACGTTTAAACGAGTTCAGGAACTCTTTCCGACTATACCTATCAATATTCGGATAGGATTCAGTCTTCACGTCTCTCTCCTCATCAGATTCCTCAATCTTGACTGCCTTGCGTGGAGTCATAAACTTTCTCCTACAACAACTCGGATGATCAAGTTCAAATCGATAAATAGCGCGTACACTTTCTCTTCTTCCGGATCCTTCTTTACCGCATCCATATTCAGCTTCTTTCTCACCATCTGAGCATTCAAAATTAAAACGGTTCCAGATGGAAAACCCTCACCTTCTTCCCTTCATTCTCCTTATCCGTGCCAGATGAATGTCCTGTGTTCCTTTCAATCTTCTTTCTCTCCTTGTTTCCCTTACCTCCACTCGAAGTATTCATTGATCTCTCACTCGATCCACTTCCACTTCCACTTCCAGACTCACTCCTCGATCCCTCCGTCTCTTCACTTCTTCTACTCGACGAGTTCTCTCCACTCTCCGGAGTGCCACTGCGATTTCAATATTCATCCCAGTCCAAATCATGCCCATACCTCTTATTCAACGGAGATCTCGTGTCCATTTCAGACATCGAACTAGAGCTTCTGTCATGTTCATCCTTCAAATAGGACGTTTATTATACTGATTAGATCGATAATCCCCCCCCCTCGCCTTAGAGTGCTTGGATACAATAGGAGATAGAGTCGAGTTGATGAGGGAAGAGGAGCGATCGCCCGAATAGCGACTTGAATTCGAATCACGGGCAGCCTGAAATCGAGAAGACAAATAAGCTCCAGTGACACAGGATTCATTTTAGAGTCTCCAATACTTTGTCCAAAAAAACGATTAAAAAACTAACCACAGCCTGCTTTCTAAGTAGTCTTTCTCGCAGTGCTTGTTTAGATTTCAGATCAGATTGACCACCCAGACGTTTGGATATAGGTGACTCTTCGACTGCAAATTGAACCGCATAAATTAGTCATAGATGTATTAATCGACTACCTTCTTTTCCATGGAAACTTCTATCGCGATCGTTATTATCGAAAGAACTGTCTACAAGGAAAGAGATTGAATCAACGACGAGAAGGTTATAACTAACTCGAGAGACTACGCGACGTAGCGGTCGGCTCACCCACTGACATCCGATCAAAGGTCTCGTTCAGTTCATCGTCCTGTATCGAAAACTAGAATGCAAGGATTTCATCATATCTTCCTCACTTCAGGTGTCTTATATTTCGAGAGACGAGAAGATCCATTCAACGGAGTTGATGCAACCAAGGAGGCTCTCGCATTCTTCATCTAAACACAGCAAGCTATTACAAATATAAGGAGATTGCTTCTCACGGCTGGAGTGGATGGAGTGGACGTCTCCCTTTCCTCATCGTCTTCATCTGATTCTGCGACGACCGATTCATTGACTACATCGTCTTCATTACTCGATTCAGAAACAATTGAATCATTGACGGCATCCCCTCCGTCCTCAGAAAGCTGAACAACAGCAAATGTAGAAGACGTGACGTGTAAATGACGAAACTGACCAAGTCACTGTGCTTGGATTCGTCGTGCTCGACATCAGAATCCTCGTCACTGCTGATGATTACCCGACGACGAGGAGTCTTCTTAGTGCTATTCATCCTAAGGATTTCGGGGGTTAAAACAATGATAAATCGATAAACACGACGAATATCAAAATTATCAAAACGTGTGAAAACTCGTTTGAATTTTGATTATTTTCCCGCTCTTGCTAAACACAGGAATCTCTTTGATAATTTTCTCAGGAATTTTCTCCAGTTCTAATTTCGGTCGATTGATTTTACAACATTTTAAAACAAGGTATTTCACATATTTTGCGACGGACAATGTCGCAATTATCAGTATCCGTCGATTGAGAGCTGTCGTTCAAGTGCTAGAGATACATGACTATTTTATTCTGATAAAAACCCGAATAAATAGGCTGATACAACGATAATAACGCTTTAACAGGTGCCGGAATACTCAATAACATTGGAATGATATTTAGCAATGCCCTAATTGAGAGGTTTCTCAGTGACCCTCCACATTCCATCGTTGAGATAGTGAAGATTGTCGATTCCGATGCCTTTGTTCACCTGAATACCTCATTTAAAATTTGCATCAATCGATAAGTATACCTTCTTGATCTCATCAGAGCTCATCTTCATCAGTCCAATAGCGAGAGCGTGGCTCTTTCCCTCGGCCATAACCGCCACTACCGTATCCACAGAGAGATCGGGCTTGAGCTGCAAACGATATATTGCAGGATCCCAGAGCAGATCGAAAACACAATCTACTGATTGTGAGAACATCAGAGATAAGATCTGCTTAAACTATTTAGATCACTACGTAGTAGATATTCCGAGAAATTCGTGCACAAGTACAAGAGCTGTTTTTGATGTTGTTTCCAGGAAGGGAAGTAAGTAAGCGTTCCCCTTTTTTCATCTGAGGTAGTTACTATCTACCGTATCCACAGAAATCTGAGCTGCAAAAGATCCACTAATCCAATCAACACATCAGAAATTTACTGATCCTGATTTTGGTATGTGAAACCTCGAATCTATCGAATAGTACATAGATTCTACCTCTGCATTTGGATGAGTTAGTCCGGGACACATAATTCCGGATCCATTGAGAACGAATTTGATGGCTCCCTTGTCGACTCGTTGCCAGGGAAGCATGTCAGGGTACTTGTGGAGAAGTCTACAAAACAATAAATAGTGAGACTCATTATCTGGTTGCGAATTAAAACAACGGACGCTTCCGAAAGAAAAGAAGCACAAACGCGTGATCTTGATTCGAACGACTATAATCTACCTGAGTGTGGGTATGTATCCTCCATCTCTGACTTTGATGAACTGAACGATGTTATCGTGTGCGACAATCAACTCAACGTGATCCTGAGCGTGTTAATTTTCATTAGCAAGGTATTAATGATATTAATTAGCAATTAGCATCACAAATGGCAATAACTAATACCTACTTTGCACTTGACGAGTTTGAAGTTCTCCTTCTTGAGAAGAATATCGTTGAGGTAAGGCTCCATCATAGGGTACTGTTCCAGCAGCTTTTGCCTGAGAGAGTTGGAATAGTGAGCATGTATAATAGTCATACGTGGGCAGGGATTGCTGTCAATATTTGAAACCGGATGGGTTTGAGGGTTGTTTTTTTCATATTGAGCAATACGGGCGGGCTACTAGCATTATGCAAGGTAAAAATATGCAAAATCGGGTGAGGTTGACCCTGACATCGGCTGGGTATTGCTACTCACAGCAATGACGCCCACATATGATAGTAGTTGAAGGGGGTTGAAAGAAGGCGCCTAGTTCAACTTCTCACCTGATTCCCTTCTGAACGGAATTCTTGAGCTGAGTCGTGCCCGTGACATCTTCCTTATCGTCAAATTTCTTGAACATTTCGAGCTAAAGGAACCAGGTTATTTCAAGCAAATAAAGCTTGCAAAATAGAAGTCGCGAATCATCGAAAATCCTAAAACAGGTGCTTGTACTTCCCGAACAAGAAAATATGCCGTGATCGTGAAGATACATACTGACTTCGACAATAGAACATAAAATGCCACAGAAACACGAGCTAGAAACGATGAAAATCGATAATCAAGAAGAGCGTAGGCAGTAATGAATGTGACACGCGGATACTGGCCCTGCTAAAGTACCGTAGTATTAGTGGCGGGCTATTTGATTACGAATTCCAATCACGAGGTCGCTACAAACCCCATTAGGGACGGAGGCGGTGTTAATGGATAAGCGAAACAATTCACAAGTATATGTTCAAACGGAAGCTCATCCTACCGCATTTCATGTTTTTGATTTAGAATTTCAAAAATTACGCAAAACAAAGAGAAAACCGAACAAGTAATGAAGCACGAAACCCGACGCTTTGAGTTCAAGCGGAGCGCATCGCCGGCCATGATCAT